>CAUJNA010003572.1:1620832-1689047 GCA_963377175.1 Effrenium voratum
ACCAACGTGTTTTGGGCGTTTGCGGGTGTCCTCCGAAAATACAGGAACCTCTCTCAGAGGGTTCCTGGAGGAAAATTGGTCTTGTTGCTTGTGCCTAAAGGGCCCAAGTGGCAAGAACGAGGCCGTAGGGTATGACACCAAATTATCCCTATGATGGGAGACTTAGGTTTTTCACTTTTCAGCCACGCTTGTTTTTTGTTATTCTCAGGGATTCACGAAAGAAAGCTGCCCTGGTTGAACAGGGCCAAACAACTGCCTTTTTCCCGGCTCGCAAGGGCCAAGTGGCCCGGGCCGGCTTACCCCTGCTCTGAATACCTGCTCGTTTTCGGGTATCGGGTCAACCCGAAAGATTGACTCCTTTTTCCGAAAGATGCCCTTCCTCCCACTCACATGGCACCTGTGGGAGGGCATCTGGAAGAACAGTTTTCTCTTGGGGGGACCCCCAGGTGCCATGTTAGCGGGACAGAAAGCAGATATTTGGAGTACCCTAACCCCACACCAAACCTACCCTAACCTACCCTACACCTACCCCGAAAAATACCCTAGAAATACCCTAAACCCGCACTAAAACTTATAAACCTACCCTGACACTAGGGTGCTCGCTTCGGAGCTTGCAGGATGTGTCTGAAGCATTCGGCCAGCGTGGTGGACTTGGAGGTCTTTCGCCAGCTGGTGAACGATGGTAGCATCCTCAGCTTGGATTTGTCCGAGTTTTTTCTTTCTGTTTTTTATGTTGACTCCAGATTCAGAAGCCCATCCTACTAATGGGGGGGTGTACTTGAATCCCAACTACAGTAAACCAGGGACAATCCTCAGCTTGGATTTGTTTGGGTCCCCCAGCTAGTGCCCTTTTACCGTTTCTTTTTTGGGAGGGTTCGGGACCCTACTAAAATGGACTACAGAAAGAAGGGTGCCCTTATTCTAACCTTTTTCACGAAAGCTAGCTTTAGCTAGCTGAAGTTTCTCCTTGCGTAAGCAAGGTAAGGGGCTCAAATGCCGAAAGTTTGATTTTTTCAATTATTTGAGCCGAAAAGATTGAAAAACATCAATCATTTAGACCCCCCCCCCCCCGGGTCTCAGGCTCGATTCCTCCCTGGTCCATCCCCCCCCCCCCGGGCAGTGGCTCAGTGTTCAGCAGTCTCTGTTTGCCCGTTTTGGACTTGGTGCTACGAACTTTTACATGTTCCACCGATTCAGCTTGTTCATTTGAGACCTCAGTCTTCTCAGTAAACCACCTCGCAAGAATCTTTGCACACGCTGCATGCAGAACCCAGAGGTGCTTTAAGACAGCTTCTGACGCCTCTCGTTGTTTTCATTTTTCAAGGTTTGCCACGCCACCATGTGCGTTTGCGTGTCGCATCCTACGAATCTTGCCGGGCCTCTCGTTGTACACAAGCTACCTATGAATCCACTCTGTCACCGACCCATCTCATGCAACAACTGCTAGCTTTCGTTCACCCGCTCCTCAAGTTACTGGAGGACCTAGATGTTGACCCCAGATTCATATGCCCATCCTACTAATAGGGGGGGTGTACCCGAATGCCCACTAAACCAGGGACACCAGGGCCTATTAATCCGGGTCAACATTATCCTTTCTGGGATTGCTTTTTTTCTGGAAACCAACATTTCAACAAAAAGACCCGTGGGGCCTGAGACAACATTCAGGAAGGCAAGCTTGGGTCGGAACCCGATGGTTTGAAGGACCTCCCCAGGTTTGAGAGCCCAAAAAGAGAAAAACATCAGAGAACAACCTCTGCTTTGGTTTCCTCACTTGGGTCTTGGGGATTTGCGAGGCTGTGTTGGTCGTTCATGCCCAAGGTATACCCTGCATAGTGTGCAGTACACACGATTTTGGCGAGCTCACCCATCGGAATATAACCAACCTGTGAAGCTGCCGTGTTGGTGAATCACCAGGCTAAGTTCTCCACCAAGTCAGACCGGCTTGTTGCTGGGTTTTGGTGGAGTCCCGTTTTATCAAAACGACATCAGTTGTTCAGTTGAACCAGGTGTTCAACAGCCATTGTCTGGCTCTCAGAAGATTCTTTTTTCATAGGGCGGTCGAGGCATGGTTAGCAGATACCGAATTATGTCAACACAGGGTTGCGATAAACGGTTTCTGTGATATTTGGTGGATCCCCTGTAAAGCAATAGACAAAGGGGTACTGCGGTCTGCCACGGACAAGGTAGGATTGAAGGTTTCAGAAGGCCAGTACTCCTTCAGCTTTTTGCCAGGGCCAGGAATGCGCGCCTGACTCAACTGCTTCGATCAGCTGGTGTTGTCGCCCGTTTCAAAGCCAATGCTCCCCGCAGGCGAGGACGGTTGGTGGATCCGGATCCCCTCGTGTTGAAGTGTCCACCAGCTGAGTTTATGACTCCATGCAATATGTGCTAGGTCCCCCCCCCCTCCCGGTATGACTCTAGGGGCATTCGAAATCGAGGGCGATTTCTTTGGTTGGGATGCTCCTTGTGAGGTTGCAACCAACCAAAGCTTGCATGTGCTTAACATGCTTCAATTTTCCCCCGTGGGTTTTAAAGGTAACCTAGCGCAAAAGCAAACGGAGGTCTGGTGCCCTTGGATTCTTGGCCTTTGGGCCTGGCTATTTCTCAGGCGAAGCCAGCACCTTCTGCGAGGATGCCGCGATGCAGCGGATTCTGGCGAGGAGGCGTATTTTTTAGGGAGGGGGGGACTTTCAAGGAGAGCCCCCCCCCCGGTATAGTCTTGTGGACAATTGGGATGATCAATTTGCAACCTTGTTTGGGTTTTCAGGGCTTGGGCCTGCAAAATGACCCCAAGACAAAACGATGTGACGCGAAAAGGAAGCCTTTTGAGGTGGAGTCCAGAACCACAAGATCACTCGACCGCGCTCAAAATGGTACTTTGACCCCCGGTTAACGCTTGGTACCATTTTACATCTTTGCCCACCAAAACTCTATTGTGAGAAGTGGTTGGTGGACATGAATCCCCGTCTAAATGATGTTCGCAGGGTAAAAACTGAAATTGAAATTCATGCAAACAAAAAACAAATAGGTTTGGGGTTGACAGTTGACCCATGGTTGCTATTTACAGGGAATCGGAAGGCCGTGTCCATCGCAGTTTTCAGAGGCCCAAAGAAAGCCCGGCCGCAGGGTAAGATGCCTTCAGCATCCCCAAGGTGGCAGAGCCTTTTCGGTGGACAGAATCCACTTGGCACCAGTTGGTAGGATAGCGTTTCAAGTCTCCCAAGTGCAGTGCCTTTCGTTTCCTGCCGGGCTTTCATTGGGTCTCCAAGCGCCACTCGTCAGGTTCAGTCGCCGATGAGTCCTTCGGAGAGATGCGAACCGGAGAGATCCGGGGGAAAGCTTTTCCACCCCTTTCTGAAACTTGAGAGGGGTGATGGATTCCAGAGGCTTCTAGGTGAGCAAAGTTTCTTAGACTCACACCTGATAGAATCTCCGGGTATTTTGTGCTATCTTTTCCGGTTGCTCCAACCTGGACCCTTTGGCATCAGGGGCTTTTTGAGCCCTGCAGCGGTCCGTTTGGCCGGCTGCGGCCAATGAGACACACGCGGAGAAACTTCCGCCAGCACGTGTTGCCGCGCGTGCAAGAAAAAAAACACGGGCGAACGGCAGACACGGCGCCTTGGTTGCAGGTATTGATGGGGACATGGCTATAGTTTTAGGGACGTGCAATTGAGCAGGAATTATGTATTCTTACCCACGCAAGGAGCAAACGAGCAAGCGGGAGGTTTTCATGCAGAGAGTTGGGTCATGTCTCAAGCCATACGTCCATATGGCCAGTGCCGAGTGCCAGCAGAAAGGCTCAACAGCTTTCTGCCGGCAAACGTGAAGATCCCTGTGCAAGTCCAAGGCTGCAGCTCTGCAAGTCATAAACAGAAAGATGGACTTTGATTTGCTTAAACATATGATTCAGAATATGATTTATTTTCCCTTGTTGGTTCGAAAGGGGTCTATCACTGCTGGACCTATTTTCTCATGTTTTCCAGGGCGTGCAAAAGCAAATGGAAGATTTCTTCGGTTCCTCAAATAACCCAAGGGGTACCGACTGACAAGTGTACATGCTCCCAGCTGAGCTTCGGTTTCCTTGTCCCTTCAGAGACAAACCAGAGTTTTCCCTTCAGAAAAGGCCTAACATGATTCCCGTTAGCAAAGGGCAGTTGGCACCAATAGATCCACCCGCCCCTCACCAGCTGCCAGCTCCCGCCTAAGAAAAGCGGTACATTGTGCCGTGGTGTTGCTAGATAGAGAACTGAGAATGAAGGTGGGTCCGTTATCTCGGCAAGGTGCTTTGGGCTAGAAAGCATCAAGCAGCGGTATATGCTCATGGCGTTATGGCCGAGCTCTTTGCTGCGCCGGAGCACTGCAACCTACGACTGCGCTTCGGAGCCAAGGAGCCGCTCTTGCGAGATTGCAAGCGTGGATTTGAAAAGTGGTGGCGCTACTTTGGGTGGGACGGGTTTCTGAAAATTCAGCGTTAGCCAGAGACCAAGGGCTTAGAGACAAACTGTGTGGAACCCCACAGGCATCGGGCCTCTTAGCAGTTCACCCTTCAAATCCGATTTTGGTGGCGTCCAAGAAGAAAATAATCAAACCAAAAGGGGCTTTGATTTCTTTCTACGAACTGGACAACTGCGTTCACCAAAGTAACATGAGCAAGGCAAAGGGCATTTGCTGGGTATTGCAACCAGTTGCAACCAGGTTGCCACTGGGTTTTGATCTTAGGAGCCTGAGCTCTTCGCGAGCGCAGCTGCCCTTTGCACCTTCAGCCGCAACTTCGAGGAGCATTGCTGGAATTTGTGTCGTTCAATTCCTAAGTGTTTTGTGTGTGAGGGTACCTGCTTTGGGGGTTGGTTTGCAACCAAAGGAAGCTCCTCAGTTTGAAGGGTTCCCGCTATTTCGACATCAATTGGTCCGTGATTGAGCTTCCGAGTCCAAACCGTGATGCCACTGCTTTCCATATTAGTCACAATCAAAGCCCGGGAAATTGGAGAGCAGTAAGGGACAATCCCAGCCAGAATCTGGTGCGGCCGCCTTGGCACTTCTTTGAATTGGTTTGGATGGGCCATTTTAATGCCTGGTTTTGATTGTGACTCATTTCGGGGAAGGGATTTTCTTTGCAATCAACCAACCAACACTGGGTGCTTTTTTGCAGGGTCACTGAGCTTCTGAGGAGTAGGGCACACACACCACCCACCACACCCACCACACCCACCACACACACAACACCACACACCACATACACCACACACACACACACCACACACACCACACACACACACACCACACACCACACACACCACACACACCACACACACACACCACACACACACACACACACCACACACACACACACCACACACCACACACACCACACACACCACACACAACACACACACACAACACACAACACCCACACACAACACACACACACACAACACACACGCAACACACGCACACAAGACACACACAACACACAACACACACAGAGCACACACACAACACACACACACACACGCAACACACGCAACACAAACAACACAAACGACACGAGCAAAAACAACACAAACAACACAAACAGCACAAACAGCACAAACAACACAAACAACACAACACCACGCACCACAACACAGCACAGCACAGCATTGCACAGCACAACACAACACAACACAACACACCGCCACATATGCACACACTGTTTTTAGTTTCTTGTTTTTGCTTAATCAAACAAAGAAAAAGTAACAGAAACAACAACAAGCAAAATATCGGCTTTGGACTTTTATGGCAAGGGCCACCGTCGTGATGGCTGGTTCCCCTTCGACGGGGGCTCGAGTTTTGTCAGGGGGCTGGATTCCAAAGTTGACAGAAATAAGTCGGGTCTACTTACGTGGATGGCCGTTGTTGGTCGGTTTGGTTGGAAATTAGAGGGCGATTCCTGGTTTGCCTGGTGGTTCAACCATCAACCGGGGCCAGGCATCTTCCAAGAAGGACATTTATGTCCACCTACTGAACTCGGGAATCTGTTTCAGGTGTTTCGCTCGCGCATGCGACTTAATTTCCATGATTTGGATCAGCGAACCGCAGTGCACCCAAGAGTGGGACTTGAGCCATCAAAACTGATCAGTTTTTGTGTTTTTCTTGGGAAGGGAGGGAGGGGTGGGAGAATTGGACAAAGTTTCAAGCTTAGGTGCAACATCAAGCTTTTTTGACCTTTGGGTCTCCCTTAATTGATGGAGTTTTGGGTCCTCCTTCAATTCAATCCATCAATTTAATAGGTTTTCGGGTCTTTTCAATTGGTTTTGATGGTTGAATTCTGCCTGCTTCCAGCTAGGAGCATCTGCTGCAAGAGGCGCGAAGAAGGGGGCCGGAACTGGGAGGTCCTCGTGTATGTGTTTGTGTGTGTGTTTTTTGGTTTAGGGGTCCCTTTTAACCCATGCATATAGAGGGATCTAAAAGGAACACCAGCATGGTTTGTTTCTTCAAAATCAAATGGTTTTGAATTTCATTCTGAGAAACACGCACACACACAGACACACGAACGCACACACGCACACACACACACACCCACCTATGGCACACTAGTCCATGGTTTGGGCGCCGGAGCACCTTTGCACCGGGCAGACCTGAGGCAAGATCATGCGATAATGAAACCGCCTCATGTGTCTTCGTTTGTTTGTTTATTTGTTTGTTTGTGTGTTTGTCTGTCTGTGTGTTTGTCTGTTTGTCTGTTTGTTTGTTTGCTTGCTTGCTTGCTTGTGCTTGTTTGTTTGTTTGTTTGTTTGTTTGTTTGTTTGTTTGTTTGTGTGTTGTCCTTTTTGTATGTGTTGTTTTCTGTTTGTCTGCTTGTTGTTCTGCCTGCCTGCCTGCCTGTTTGTCTGCCTGTCTGCCTGCCTACCTGTCTGTGTCTGTCTGCGTCTGTGTCTGTCTGCGTCTGTCTGCGTCTGTCTGTGTCTGTCTGTCTGTCTGTGTGTCTGTGTGTCTTTGTGTCTTTGTGTCTTTGTGTCTTTGTGTCTGTGTGTCTGTGTCTGTGTGTCTTTGTGTCTGTGTCTGTGTCTTTGTGTCTTTGTGTCTTTTTTTGTATGAATTGTAGTTTGCTTTATTTCCGTTTGTTATTTATTTGTTATTGGTTGATTTATTTTAGTTTGCTTTATGTCCGTTTGTTATTTATTTGTTATTGGTTTATTCCTTTATTGTTTATTTTGTCCTTTCTTTATTTATATTTTTTTCATGTTTGTTTGTTTGTTTGTTTGTTTGTTTGTGCGTTTGTGCGTTTGTGCGTTTGTGCGTTTGTGCGTTTGTGCGTTTGTTCTGGTGTTTGTGTTGTTTGTGTTTTTGCTTGTGTGCTTCTTTGCCTGCTGGCTTGATTGCTTGCTTGCTTTCTTGCTTGCTTGCTCACGTATGTGTTGGTTATTCCCAACCCACCACGCTCTTTATGCAACACTTTGGTGGTTCGGGATTTGAAGCCCCTTGTTTTCTGGTCCAGTGGGAGCCCGTTTTCCCGGAACGGCCTTGGCCCCTAGCCACGAGTCGGCCAAGCATGGGGTTTGTGCAAAAAGAGGCCCCCCCAAAAAAAGTAACAAATTTGGATTGTCCTTTCGCAGGTTGCTGACCTGGAGTTCCTGGAGTGCTTGCCAGGGGAGGGGCTTTGCCTGAATGAAGGCGCCGTCCTCATGGAACATTCGGGGCGCCGCCCATGGTTTCTTTTTTTTTTCCCTTAAAAGTCAGCCAAACCAGGGGTGCTCTTTTTCCCATAGCCACTGGGAGACTGGGGTTTGGGTAAGCATCACCTTTGGGCCCATTGAAAATGAGTTTCCTTGTGGTTGGGTTGCTGTTTAAAGGGGAAACAGGGAGCGCTGTGATGCAACTACTGTGAGCCTTCTCGTGATGGGAGCTTCTCAACATCCGGAAAACGGTTCCCTTTGCTTGGTCAAAGGGACACTACATTCAGAGTTTAGGGGACCGATTCCTATTTTGAGAAAACCTGGAGCTTGGCAGCCAGGAGTCGAGCCGATTTTGTTTCCTCGGATTTTGCAACGGTTGCACCGATTCCGGGTGAAACGAGCGAAAACCCATGTTATAGGTCCTGAGTTTCTTTAGCGATTTCACCCGGCCGGGGGGACCTGCACATCTTGTTCCTTTGAAAGCAACACTTCATTGTTTTCTCTGTACGAACCGGTGGCTCGTCGATAGTGTTGAGCGGAAAGAATTTGAGCAGTCAGAATAGCTCGATTGGCGCACGGATTTTTCTGCCGCGGCAACCTTGACTGATGTCAGCAGCATTTTGGTTTTCTGATTCGCTGCGGGTACCACCACGTCTATCTTCCTGGACCATGTTAGTGGTAAGCAAAAGTCTTGACTGGTTTTGGCCCATCCACTCAGGAAGTTAGTTTTGGGGATGTCAGTTCTAATTTCAGGTTTGGAACTGCAGATTCGAGCCACAATAACACGTGAAGCGGGTAGGGGGCTAGGGCGCAGTCCCCGTGAAAAGAGACTGGCGAGAAGCTGGCTTGACTCTTTATCCCTTGCACCATGTTTTGTGTGTTTTGATTAACGCAACTTTCATTGCTGCAGTCGGTCGGATTCGGACACCAGGTGACTTACCAGATTGGAGGCGGGTGATTCGGTGATCAGTGAGAGCCACCAGACAGCAGGTTGGGCCGTTGCCGCCCTGCACCCATTTGAAAGACTTGGTTCTACTTGCAGAGGCCTTTTGGGAGCTTCCGTTTTCGTCCGGGGGAGTGCATGTTTGAACCACAATCCTTTGAACATCCTCCTTTCCAAGGTCAAGTTGTTCAAATATTTGCCCAGACCTGCTAGAGAGAGACTATCACCATCTCAGTCGAACTTGCTTTGCGGTAGCTTGAAAAGTCATCCCCTGGTCCATCTTGATGAGTAGTCAAAGACCAGGACCACACACGAGTTTCCCCAATGCGACAATGCAAAGTTCCGACCGAACATCTCAAGGATCCCGAAGAGCAAGCGGAATGTTGTGTGGGATTGGCTTGGAATTAGGCTTGGTTTGGGGTTGGTTGAGCAGAAGTTTAGGCTTGCTTTAGGCCTAGGGTTGCCCTGTTTTCCTCGAAAAATATTTTGCAACTTCAAACGGGCAATTCTCTAAGCCCTGGTAGGCTACCCTTTCAGAGGAGCTCTTTTCCAGATTCCATGTTCGGAGGGACGGCAAGGGTTTCGGGATGTTTCGGGTCAGTCGGTTTACAAGTTTTTGATACTGTTGTTTGGGGGGAATGGACGACTTTAGGGCGGGACATGGGGGAGAATCCCAAACTCCCACTCCATGAAATTGGGCAACTTCCCATGGCGAGCCCACCGATCCGGGGGTTGAACGATCTCCCCATGATGTAGGTCCCTTTATTCAAGTTTCCGAATTACTGCCAAACATGCAGATTATAGTAAATTGATGGAACCTGAAACAATCATTAACAAATCGCAGGAAACTAGACGAACTCCTGCACCTATAAGGACGGGGACAAGCTACCTACCAAGTTCTGCAAAGCGCATTTTGTCCATCGAAGAGTGCTTTTCTTGATGGACACTTGTCTCGTGCAACTCCTAGTTGATGGTTTGAGTTGGGCATTTGATGCCCTGGTTCCTGTAGAGGGTACCCTCCTGTCCACTAACATGGAACCCACCAGCACGGACCCCCTTTTAAAGGAAGGTCGTTCAAACCAGCACCCCGAAACGCCGGGTTCGAAGGTGCACAGGAACAGGAGGCTTGGATGGGTGGGATTTGAACCCCACAAATCCAAGCGGCCGATAGGCGAGTGTTGGCGGAGCTCCATGCCTTGCCATTGCCCGAGCTCCGGGGCCCGGTGCCGGCGCCCAGGAACGTCCGCGCCGTTTCGGGACGTTTTCCGCATGGGATGGTGGAAGCCGAACTCAGCTTAGGCGCCTTTTCGTTCAGAAACCCAACGGTTTATGATTGGATTCAACGTAAATACCAAGAATCGATGGCTTCAACCATTTCTTAGGCGGTGCGAACGGATTTCGTGCGTCCACAGTGTGGGCACCTCCAAAAGTGCAGAACAGCTTCAATGGAAGCCATTAAAATCCAAACAAGTTGCAGGAATGACCCAACAAAGTCAAAAACCTCACTCGATGGTGCCCAGAAAACTCGCGAATTTTCGACCACAAAAGCTGGAGCAAACAGTTCAAAACGAGTGGTCGGGCATTGTCCCACAAAAGCCAGGGCACTCACTCCCTACAGAAACCAGAAAGCCCATTCCTTTTCAACACAAAGCCCAATGGACTCACGAATATTTCGACGAGAACCAGTGGACCCACTCAGTTTTCTCACAGGCACGAGGGCTCACTCAATCTTCCTTGTCAAGTTTCGCACACCAGCAGGGCATTCACTGATTTGTCGCATGAAACCCACCAAAAAAAAGGTTTCGCGAACTCCTTACAAAACAAGCAAAGGACTCCCGGCTTTTCCCACAAATGCTCGCGCAGTTTAGGCGACTTACCCATTTTCCACACATAAATCAGGGGGATAGACCCAGGACTGCTTCAATTGTCTCGCAAAGACCTGGGCACTTTCCCAAAAACAAGCCCTGGGACCACTCGATTTTCGCTCATGCCAGGGAATCACCCAGAGGATTCACCAAATCTTCCTCCAAAAAACGGTCACGTTTCCAAAGAAAGCTGGACACTCAATTGTTCCGCAAAAAAGGGGCTCAATCAATTTTCCCACAACAAATCCCGGCATTTTTCAAAAGTCCGGGGACATGCAACTGAGCCACAGTAAAAACGGTAGGTGAAGGTTAGTAAGGGGCAGTCCCAGCCGGAAATCGTTGCGGCCGCCTTTTGATTTCCTTACATGGTTTGGGGTAGATCATTTGAGTACCAGGTTTCGATGGGCTCAACTGTCAAACGCAAAGTAGGGGGCTTAGACTCAACTCGCTCTTAGGTTGCAGCGCCGCCGCTGCTGCTCAAGGCGTGCCGTAAGATGGGAAACCCACCCAATAGACCACAAAACGAAGGTACTCTTACAAGGCTCATGAAGATATGTGGCTTTTTTAGGGGATCCCCAAAAAAACCCACCCATTTGTAGAGGAATCTTCAATTGGGCTTCGGACCCCTTGCTTGGTTCCATGTTAATATTTAGCAGGCTGACGCCTGATGCCGCCGACCCCCGTAACAGCATCATCATCATCATCATCATCCCAAGGGGAGAGACAGGCAGATGACAGGCAATCAGCCGGCCCGTTTTGCGTTCACCAACCTATAGCAAACAGTAATCTGGACAATTCCTCGAGAGCCCGCTGGTTTTGCACAAGCCCCAAAACCCCGAATTACTAGGTGCCTGATCAAAGGGGTTAGGTTTTTGCGGGGCGTCACGAACGACAGCTGCGATGGCTACCATGCCAAGTGCGGCCAGGTGCGCGCACGCAAGGGGGCCGGTTCTCGAAAAGCAGCCGTTTCGGTTTGTGCCTCCCCAAAAAGCTTGAAAAGAAACTCCGGCCCTTCTCCGTCTCTCAGCAGGATTGGCACCAAGGTCTTAAGAGCCAGCCGGTTCTACTTATTGGCCCCGGACAGCATGAAGCCAGACGTTGGAGAAAATCCGGCCCTTGTTGTCGCTGAGAAAGCCCGGCTCTTCTCCGTCCCAGACCAAAAAGGCAGCTCCTGCCCAGCATGCAAGGCATCACCCCAGACACCTGCAGGATGATGCAGGTGAAGCGGGGGATGCAAAAGCTGCCTTTTTTCCTGACATTCGAAGACCAAAAAGGCAGCTCCTGCATCCCCAGCATGCAAAGCATCAACCCGGGCACCTGCAGGATGATGCTGGTGAAGCGGGGGATGCAAAAGCTGCCTTTTTTCCCGACATTCGAAGACCAAAAAGGCAGCTCCTGCATCCCCAGCATGCAAAGCATCACCCCGGGCACCTGCAGGATGATGCTGCAAAAGCTGCCTTTTTCTACAACGATGGAAGACCAAAAAGGCAGCCCCCGCATCCCCAGCATGCAGGGGATGATGAGGCTGATGGTGATGCTGGATATTGCTGGATGATGATAATGATGATGAGGAGGATGACGATGATGCTGCTGATGCTGATGAACCGTCATCATCCACCATGTCGTCATCATCATCCATCATCATCCTCATTATCATCATCATCCTCAGCCTCAGTATCATCATCATCCTCAGCCAGCAGCATCACCATCGTCATCCTCATCCTCATCAGCATGCAGCAGCATCATCATCCTCCTCCTCATCCGCCTGATCATCATCATCATCGTCACCACCATCATCATCATCATCATCATCATCAGCGGCGTCATCATCATCATCATCGCTCTCATCATCATCATCATCATCACCATCATCATGATCTTCATCAATCCTCAGCAGCATCATCAGCATCATCATCCTCATCATCGTCATCTTCCCGCTGTCTTCCGTCATCTTCGTGTGGTCTTAGAGGGTCCGTCATCTTCCCGTAGTCTTCCGTCATCTTCCCGTAGTCTTCCGTCATCTTCCCGCAGTCTTCCGTCATCTTCCCGCCAGCTTCCCGTAGTCTTCCGTCATCTTCCGTCCTCTTCGTGTAGTCTTCCGTCATCTTCCCCTAGTCTTCCGCAGTCCTTCCCGTATTCTTCCGTCATCCCGTAGTTTTCCGTCATCTTCGTGTAGTTTTCCGCCAACTTCCCGTAGTCTTCCGTCATCTTCCCGCACTCTTCCGTCATCTTCCCGTAGTCTTCCCGTCAGCTTCCGTAGTCTTCCGTCATCTTCCCGTAGTCTTCCATTATCTCCCGTCATCTTCCCGTAGTCTTCTGTCAGCTTCCCGTCATGTTCCCGTAGTCTTCCGTCACCGTCCCGTAGTCTTTCATCATCATCCTTACGGTTAGAGGTTAAGGTTAGAGGTTAGGGTTAGGGGTCAGGGTTAGAGGTTAGGGTTAGAAGTTAGGGTTAGAGGTTAAGGTTAGAGGTTAGGGTTAGAGGTTAGGGTTAGAGGTTAGGGTTAGAGGTTAGGGTTAGAGGTTAGGGTTAGAGGTTAGGGTTAGAGGTTGGGGGTTAGGGGCATCTTCCCGTAGTCTTCCGTCATCTTCCCGTACCGTCGTCTTCCCGTAGTCTTCCGTCATCTTCCCATCATGCTTCCCGTAGTCTTCCGTCATCTTCCCGTAGTCTTCCAACATCTTCCCGTAGTCTTCCGTCATCTTCCCGTAGTCTTCCGTCATGTCCTCTTCCCGTCATCTTCCCGTAGTCTTCCGTCATCTTCCCGTAGTCTCCCGTCATCTTCCCAAAGTCCTCCGTCATCTTCCGTCATCTTCCCGTAGTCTTCCGTCATCTACGTGCAGTCTTCCGTCATCTCATCTTCCCGTCAGCTTCCCGTAGTCTTCCGTCATCTTCCCTTCATTCCGTGAGCTTCCGTCATCTTCGTGTAGTCGTCCGTCATCTTCCCGTAGTCTTCCGTCATCTCCGGCAGTCTTCCGTCATCTTCCCGTAGTCTGCTGTCAGCTTCCCGTCATCTTCCCGTCATCCCCGTCAGCTTCCCGTAGTGTTCCGTCATCTTCCCGTAGTCTTCCGTCATCTCCCGCAGTCTTCCGTCATCTTCCCGTAGTCTGCTGTCAGCTTCCCGTCATCTTCCCGTCATCCCCGTCAGCTTCCCGTAGTGTTCCGTCATCTTCCCGTAGTCTTTCATCATCCATCCTCACGGTTAGAGGTTAAGGTTAGAGGTTAGGGTTAGAGGTTAGGGTTAGAGGTTAGGGTTAGAGGTTAGAGGTTAGAGTTTAGGGTTAGAGTTTAGGGTTAGAGTTTAGGGTTAGAGGTTAGGGTTAGAGGTTAGAGTTAGAGGTTAGGCTTAGAGGTTAGGGTTAGAGGTTAGGGTTAGAGGTTAGGGTTAGAGGTTAGGGTTAGAGGTTAGGCGTGTCAAAAATCCGCCGCGGGACCCCCCCTCCCCCCCTCAGACTCCCCCTAACCACCACTTAGAACACGCCTCGCCCCTTTGCAGAGACTAACTTGGCTTTTGCAAAGGGGTCGGCGGATTTGTAGGGGAGTGGCACGTGTACACAAGTAGCGACAGGGTTCAACTCCGATTAAAATATGAGCAATGGTGGTTGTATGGACCTCAATTGTTTTAATTGTGCTTTGAATTAGAGGGTAGCATATCATCAAATCCCTGGTAGTGGGTTGCTGTTTTGTGGGTACCGTTTTGCAGCTTGGTTTGAATGGAAACCAAAAAGAAAGCACCCAGAGGGGTGCCCCTATTTCGACGCCCACCCACATGGACCCCACGAGCCATGGTATTCGGGGTTCCATGTTAATCCGCGATGGAGTGTGTGTTCTCCAGTGGTTTCATCCATATCACCCTTTGGAAAGCCAGATGGCTTCTGCTTTGGTTGCACATATCCCAGTTCTTCAGAGGCCTTGGCCATCCTTTTTCTACCAGGCTGAGCTGGGATATGGCTGGACCCCAAAAGGGTTTTCAATTTGGTGACGCCTGGATAGGCTTTCCAAAAAGGCGAGCCCCCACTGCCATGACTCATGGGACCCTGAGAGACATGCCCAGTGATTTTTCTAGAGGCAAGTCTTCAATCAAACCCCCCTACATACTGGGGTTTCTCCATTTTCCTTTTTGGAGCTTCCAAAAGTGGCACTTTCAATGGCACCCACTGTAAATTGCAACTTTTGAAGGGCAGATCCAGTGACCCTTACAAAATCCAGCAGGCGTGCGTTTTTTTTCTCCGGGACCGACATTGGGAGGGTTGGCCGAGCCGTGCAGGATGTTTCGGTGGTGTGCCTTTGCGCGCCATCTGCCAGGCGCCCAGCGAAACCGTCACAAAGCAAACGCCCAACGGGCCCAACGGGGGAAATTCAACGGAGTATAGGTCCGGAATTCAGAGAGTGACGGAGTCACAAGTCTTCCAGCAAACTGCGGTAGAGAAGAACCGAATTCCGGGAACGTGATGGAAGTTTCCTTAATGGAGGAGGTGAGCCAAGGCGAAAGCAACTCTTGAGCCGGTGAAAACTTGAGAGCTTCGAGTTGCTGAAGTGAGCCCGAGAGCAAGCAAGCTTCGAGTCACACTCCGGCAAGTCTTGACAGCAACTTGTTGAGCAAGGCCAAGGTGAATCCCCAAAAGTGAAGTCGCCCCTGAGGACGGCAAACACATTTCTTCCATTTGCATTTTCTTTTGTTGGTTTTAAAGGGAATCTATCCCTACTGGAAATATGTGTATTTCTTCCAGTGGGCTCAAGCAAACGGAAGATTTGGTCTCAGGTGGCGGACGTGCGGCTGACAGCGCCAAGCGCCGGCCGAGTGCGGCGCCGAAGAAGCTCGAAGTCGGTCACAGCCTTCAAGTGGGTTTGCTTTTGTTGAGGCTCGGTACTCCCCCTTTTTTTTGGGGGGGGGGTAGTATTGGTATTTAACAGGAAGCAAAGGGAAAGTCGCACTTTTGGGGACTGGCCCCTATTTTGAGACACACCTGAATGTGCGGCCTGTCCAGTTGTCCCTGGTACACCTTTGACAAACCTGCCGCAAAATCAAAGGGTCTGTCTCAAAACGGCCCCCCCCCTGCAGCGACCAAAACCCTACCTGATCTCCAGATAGTCTAATAAGCGGTTGGTAGAACCAGAAGTGGTTTGGGCACTGCTCACCTTGGGAACAACGTTGCTGTTTCTCCCAAAAGTGTGGATTAGATTTGGCAAAAGGACCCAAAATTGCCAGAAGCCCGATTAGTCGGGGTATTAAGGCTTACACAAATCTTTAAAACCGTCCCAGTAGAACCAACAGACAGCGGGTGTCGGGCGCTGCTCACCTGAGATGATTACACCTGTTCAGTAGGCAAACTTCAATCACCTTGATTTCACCCCAGATCCAATGAATCTCTGTCGGTCTCCATACGTGGGGCACGCTTGATTTCAACAGTTCTGGTTGGCAGGCTCACAATCCAGTATGTCTCCAACCCGTTTTTTCCACCGGTTCCAAAAAGCAGGTGCAAACCTTGGCTTGCTCCCTCTTGCGCCCCATATGCATTTCTTCTTTTGTCCACAGAAAACGGACGGGATGAGTTGAACTGTCAGGTCTGGGAGTTCCTGTGCGACAGCAGAGCCTTGCAGCAAGTGCCCTTCTTCACTGCGGCCTTAGGCGCGCCATGAGCACCGTGAAATCGGCCGATCGGTCGATTTGCGATGAAACTCATGAGGGGGTTTGGGCGTTTGCGGTGGCTTGCCCCTCTTGAAAAGCCATATAGCTACGTAGCTCGTCTTTTGTGGGGGAAACCCCAAATGGCGGTTGGTTTAAAGGGATACTAACCGAAGTGTTGGCTCCCTATTTAACACAAACCCTTACTTCCTTTGGATAGGACACCACGTTTCCTGGAACACCTCCAAACAACCAGGCTTCAAACCACCAATTTGAGGGAAGCTCACCGGCCTTAGTATTATCTAAATTGTTTCGAAATTGTTGTAACATTCATATCATCATCATCATCATCATCATCATCATCATCATCATCATCATCATCATCATCATCATCATCATCATCATCATCAACATCAACATCAACATCAACATCAACATCAACATCAACATCATCATCAACATCATTATCAACATCATCATCATCACCATCATCATCATCATCACCATCATCATCATCCTCATCTCTGCTATTTGTCTCACTGCTATCATTGCGTGTTTTTCTTGTTCTTGCTTTTGATCGTGTTACATTTTGTCTGAGAAGCGCCAAGCCCGTGCAGGCAGCTGGAAGGAGGCGAGTGGGCGCCTTCGGGGCGGGGAGATGCCACATTTGACAACCGCCCCTGCTTTGTTTCAAGAGATGCGCATAGAATGGCTATTGAAATGCATAACATGCAACGTATGAATATTAGATAAGCAATATTTATCTATATCTGTATATGTGCACCTTTGAAGGTGTTTATGTATATATATATGCATACATGAATCGATATATATATATATATATATATAATATAGACAATGTACTCTTTGTTCTCATGTCTAGCTTATGTTTCTGTTTGGTCTGATCGTGTAGCAGATTCCATCGAAGTGCGTGGGTGCTTTGTCATGGTAGGGCCGATCACGACACGTGCACTTCCCAGACGAGGACGCCTGGTCTTGGCCCGAGTCTTAATATGTGAATGGGCATTTTCAGGTGTGGGAGTTTTGGAGGTATGGAAGCTTATATGCCAAGACCTCCCAACGGCATGCCTGAAAATGCCAAGGTCCGACAGGAGGTGCGGCATTCTCCCATGGAAGGGGAGGGGTAAAGAGGACGCCCTTCCGTGGCACTTGTTTGAGGGTGCCTGTTGAAAAAAATGCAAAGACCTCGGGAAGGTGTCCTTTTGGTTTGGTTGAAAATAGCGAAACTTGGTTGCAATATCTACCATTTATTTTCCCAGAAGGACATGCTCAGGTACCCTAGAAAGGAAGGGTGCGAGACTCGGAGTGACTTGAGGTGTCAGGCGCTCTTACAGCTGCACAAATGCCAGGCGCATTCCTGGGGCGGGGCAAGAAAGGCGGACGGCACAAGGAAGATTTTGGATCGACGAGGAAGTCAGTCACATGGCAGGTGTGCAACCTTCCGCTCGGCAACAAGTCCATCCAAAAGTGCCAAACTCGTGGCCAAGGGTGTCAAAAGGGCTGCATGGCTCTGCAGTGCGAGTAAGTCGCATGGACTAGGTCCATCAAAGGGGTTACATCTCGAGGGCCTCATGTTAAAACTACTTGGAGCGTGCGGGCGGTGGTTTCCGAAGTGTGGATGCCTTTTTCACGATATCTTAGCCTCGCAAAAGCTGCCAGGACCCAGAGGGAAATTGTTTCCCTCCAGAAACCCTTTTTTAGGTTCCGCTTCTTGGGCGGGAAACCCCCGTTTGCTTCTCTTCTTTTCTTGTGAAGGGGTTCCACTTTTAATTGGGGGGCGTCTTGAGCAATATGGTGGAACCATTCAAGGAAAGGGTGCGCCTGTTTTTCCCATGAAAATGCGCTGGGCACCTGAGGTACTAAAACTTGCTGGTGCGATAGGTAGGGAAAGACCTTCCGGGTGTTGGGAATGAGCCGGTTTTGGTTCCCGTAAAGGAAGCAACTAGGCAGGGATAGTTTTTGGTCAATCCATTTCTCATTCCCTGCCTATGAAACCAGCAAGAAAACGGATGGAAGCCCCGGACCTGTACGGCCCTCTTTGTTCGCGCAGGATTTGCCCAAGCTCGCGGAGTTGCGGCAGCTCGAGGCTCGAGCTGGCGGGTGTGGCTTTTTCTGCGCGACCCCCCAAACAATTGTTGGGTGTCCTCTACCTGTTTAAACATCACAAAAGTTCAAAAAAAAGGTAACCTCAACAAAAATACACACCCAAATGGGGATGTGTTTTTGCGGCCCGGTGCACTTGCTGTTGTTGGTTTGAAGGAACTCCGAAAGGAAACCGATTATTTTGGAGGGTCAGCCAACTTTGATACCCCACATGCCCTATTTTGTCTATTATATTTGCAGTTGACCTTGAAAATCCACCAACCCGGGGTTCCCTCAAAAGACGGAGACTCGCTTGCGAGCCAGCCAGGGCATTGATGAAGGCCTCCAGCTGTTGGCCCTCTACAGGAGACGACCACCACCGAGCTTTCGATGGGTTAAAAAAACTGCTTCTTTTTTGATGGTGAAATTGTTGTTTGTTGGAAATCGAGTTTTGTATATAACTTATAGCCTTTTCGCGTTTTCAACCCAAGCTGTGCCAGGACTTGGCGGGTTGAGCAAAGCAAAGTATCCCAAATCCAATGACACCCGGTACCAATATTTTTGTCTCAGGACACTATAACAAAGGTCCCAGACTTGAAACATCATCCATCCGCGTTTGGTTCCTTTGGGGAAACACATGTATGGGGGTAACAAACAACTCAGTGCAGGTTGATTCTTGGTGGGTCTATACTGATGTACTATACAAAAGCAATACAATAAATCTATGAAAAAGCTGGTTTTTGAATAGAGCGATATTTGAAAATAATGGAACAACAACCCCTACTGCAAACAAAAATCCTTTGCCTGGAATCTCCGAAGGAAGTACCTCATGGTTGAGCTGGAGCGGAGCTTGATGAGCCGACTGCGTGAGGGCGAATGGGTTCCGGCGCTGGCATCTATGGACCAGGAGGAAGGGACCTTTCGCTGGGAGAGGCAAACAAGTTTTTTGCAAAATGAGGGGGGGGAGCCAGAACCGGGTCTCCTCCAAAGCCATTCTATGGTTTGAGGTTGACTGATCTAAATGAATGTTTTTTTGTTAATCTTAAAGTCACTGGGGTTGTTGTAAAGGGATGCTTGAAGGATACCGAACGCTTTGTACGGTTTCCAGATCCATTCAATGTTGGAGTTGTCTTAAAGGGACGCCCACAGGAAGCCATTGCAATTGTGTGGCTTTGAGACCCCAAACAGGGTCACCCCGCAAGTCACGACTTCTCATCATGCAAAAGATGGTGGAACCTTTTGGTTCAAAAGGCAATGACTTGCTGGTTCTCAGCAGGGAATGATTGAATGACCATATAACGCATTCCAATGGTTTTCTTTAAGCAAATCCCGACATTCATCCCCAACAGCCTGGGTCATTCCCTGCTGAGAACCAGCAAGATGAACAGGTATTTCGCAAAGTTCTCAGCTTTCCACCTTTTGGCTTGCCTTTACCCTCAAAAGTGAACCTGGTGGACATCATTTGCAGCGGATGCATGGAACCACCAACCCAGTTCTGTTTGGTTCGTATTTAGGCGTTCAACATTATTTCGATTCAGTTTGGTGTTCTTCTTTCTGAGGTTGCGCGAAACTTGTTTAAGCAACCAGGCCAAATCGATTTGGCCACCTAGGGGATCCAACCGGATGTTATTTGGGCAGCCGAATGTTGTTTATTATCCCAGACCCTTGGCCTCTTTTCGTTGGTGTTCCACCAAGCCAGGGCATCCCAGGGTTGAATCGCCCAACATGTCAAAGATGTTTTTTGTTTGGCCTGTCTTCCCTTTGTTTGTTTCAAGCTTTGTTTCTTTTTGTTTGTTTAAACCACGGTTTCGACAAGACTTTGCTTCTTTCTTTTCTGGTTTAAGCATGCTTTTACCGTCTTTGTTTGTGTTTGTTTTCGTGTAAACCATCCTTTTCTTGCTTAGACATGCATCACTAAGAGTGTTTTCCTTTCTTCGTTTAAGCAATGCTTCCAGCAATAGCTTGTTTTTGCTTTCTTATAGATTCCATGTTGCAATGAGAGTTGTTTTCTTCCTTTTCTGGTTTAGATATTTGTTTCAACCATCCTGCCGTTGTTATTTGTCGTGTAAACCCGTTTCAGCCGCTTGCATCCACCGCCCGGCTGGAGGACTTCCTGGGCGTGGCCGAAGCTTTGGAGCGGCTGCAGGCGCTGGAGCCGCTGCTGGGCTGCTGGTGTCTGGCGCGGAAGGAGACGGTGAGACGGGGTTTCGGCTCCTTGTCATGTCCTTGTGTCGTGTGGATGTGTTTGGAATCTATAGCTTGTTGCTGTTTATATATATATAAGGGAAAGCAAAAGGAAACCCCGAAGCTGCAAACCACGAAGCTCCAAACCAAGAATTTGGGGCAAGCTGAAGTTGGCTCTGTCATTTTTTCGGAGAATTTCCCAGGTGAGTTTCCCCTAAAAAGGTGATGATTTGGCCCCGGTGACTTTCGCAGGTGACTTCCCCACAGGTGATGTCTTTAGGGCCCATTGGTGAGTTTCCCTAGTGATGTGTTGAGGTTGGAATGTGAACCCAGGACCTCATGGCCAGGCCCCTGGAGCTACTGCTGAGGCGCGCGAAGTTCCGTTCCATTTGACATTTCAGCGCGTGGGGCAAACATGATGCCCAAAAAGGCATCGGTTCGTAGGGGCGGTTGCTACCTGTTTTTACAAGGAAAGCCTTCAGACACCTGAACCGTTTTAGTATGTCAAGAGGTGTCGGGGGTGCTGCTCGCCCAAAGGGTGGATTGGAAACCAGGAATGCGTTTCCCGCGTCTACCTTTGGATGCAAAGATGGCACCCTGCTTGTTTGTGTCGTTTTACAGGATCACAACTAAAGGAGAACGCTTCGGCCGGTCAGTATAATATCACTTTGGCCTGATATGGTGGTTTTTGGATGTATTTCAGGAACCTTGCTTCAGGATCCAGTTGAAATTGGTTCTCGGCCATCGGTTTCGTTTTGTTCTGGGCCCAACACACATTTTGCAGACCTGGAAATTCATTTATTGGTTAAGGCCAGCTTCGGCGCAGGATTTCGCGTTTGGTCCCTAAGCGTCCCTTCCTTTGTGGCTATCTGGCTGGATTTTTGGATGTTTTTTTTGCGGGAAACAGCGGATTTTCCATTGGACCCATTAGAGTCAATCTTTTTGCAGGGGGGTCAACAGATCTAGATGTTCATCCTTCTTCAGCTTGTTTTCGCCCCGGATGGCAGGGGAAACCATAAGCGTGTTTGGCTGGTGTGTTTGGTGAAATAGGCGGGATTCCACTTGTTTGGATGGGTTTTATGCCTCATTTACCCGGGCCGTGTTTTTTTTCTCCCAAAAGGTCGCCTATGGCGGGAAACCTTCGTGAGTTCCCAACCGAGCCACAGGCACGGCTTCGCCCAGTCCGTGGCGAGAAGTCCAGGCCGGAGGGCCAGTCAGTTTGGCGCGTGTTTGCTTTGGGGGCTACAACCTTTTGTGTTTGTTGACATGGAATCCAAAAGGAGAACAGAAATCCATTTGGGGGTCCCCGAAAAATAAGGCACACTCATGCGTGTCTTCTTTGAAGGGTACTCAATTTTCCCTTTTCAAATTGTCCAAGAGGACAAGGCTTCAATCGCCCAAGGTCCCTCGGTTCCAGAGTTGTACCTAGAAATGGAAGGGGGGGGGCTTTGGTTAACAGGAGGAACATAACTTATTGGTCCGCCTTACATGGGTCTGTCTTCGTTGGGAGTTGGTGGCTTTTTGTTGCTCGTTTTGAAGGGACACCAAAAGATAAGCCACCCACATACCCAAGTTTGTACCTTTCTGTTGATTGTCCCCTTCGGTGGGCTTCCCGTGTCTCAATTTCTCATGAGTGATTTCCCCGCAGCTCTGCGACGAAAGGGCCTAAACAGTTGAAAGGTATTATGTAAGGGATGAAACGGGCTCAAATAATTCATGTCGACTCTGGCGGATAAAGCTCCCTCCAAAAGCTATTGATCAACTAGGGGTTATTAATCCTGTGGCAGCATTAAAATGGGTGCTGGGGTAATACTCAGCCAAATTGCCTCATGCTTGGGAGAAGCGTGTTTACAATTATCGTTGCTCCAGAGTTGTACATTCAGATTGTAGGCTTGCGGGAATGAGGGTCATTTTATGTATCATACGTGAGCTTACCGTGTTTTATTGGGTTGTACATCAAGAGGGGTGTTGGAGGAGTAAGTCGCATAAGGGCTAGAGAATCGGCGCACATGGGTACCACCTCAAGGGTACGACATGTTGAATCTGCATGAGCTCACATGAGGCTCTGAGCTTTTGGATCCCCCAAACAGGCGACCCGCCATGAGGTGATGACCTTCTCATGGCTACAGAAGCCACCATATACCCAAGGATGTCGGAGGACGGCCCTTGATCCAGGGTCATGAGCTTTTTTGAGGTGCTCAGAGTTGAGGTGCTTTTTTCTCCTGTTGCCATGACACATGGTGACCGTGGTGCATGTTTTTTTTTTTTGTGTTTCTCAGTTTCGCTGCACCTCAAGGAAGGCTTTTTCAGCATCTTACGCTGGACGCGCGTAAGTCGCTTGACAGGAACTCGCATCCCAAGTTCCTGAACCTTTCTATCTTCGGGAAGACTGCTTGAGTGGAAAACAAAGGCTTGGACTTTGGAGGAAGTGAGACTCACCATTGATTCTGTGGCTGGGCGTTCCAAAAAAACACCGCTGGTTGGTTTTGGTTGAGTGGAAACCGCCTACCAACCCAGGTATTTGCTCTTTGATTGGGGGGAGAGAGGTACTTGTATGCCCACTATGCCTTTTGGGCTCATTTCCACTGGTATGTAAAAGGGGTATGTACAAACGGCCCAGTGGTGACTTGGCCATGGTTGTGACTCACCAAGGCCATGGTTGGAAGTCACCGTTCAGTGAGTTGCAACTAAGTCGACCTGCAATAAATGTGGCACACAATGTTGCTTGCGGAATGGGGTCACTGGTAGGCCCAAAACCTTGATCAAAGCGGGTGAGTCCTTTGAGGGAACCCTTTTTGGGGTGGTTTCAAAGGGAAACCAAACAGAAAACCCACCATTTGTTGGGGGCCCCCTTTTTGAGCCCAACTCAAGTAGAGCCTCCAGGCGCATTGGCCTACATCGCCAGCGGCCAATTCCTATCTCGGGCTGAAGCGTCTTTTCCGCTGCTGCTGCTTGCAGAGCGACCGCCGCTCAGAGAGTTTGGTTCCGACGCCTCTCTGGGGAGAGAAACGTTGAGAACGACGGACCCCCGCTCGCGAGTTGATGGATGGCAAAGGAGCACTGTGTGTGTGTGTGTTGACCAGTCACACAAGGCTTTGTATAGCAGTACAACTCAAGCTGTAGGAAACGCATTGTGTGTAGAGCCTTCTTAGATGGACATTGGTTGGGTTATTGCAGTACCAAGTCCCCGGCCCGAGGAAGCTAGCTCTGTCACAGAGGCTGACCAGCTGAGTTGACCACTGAAGTCTTTGGGTTTGGCACGCAGTACGTCCAGTATGCACAAGGAGCACAGGACAAATCAAACAGCCCGAAATCTGCCAGCCTTTGGTTTTCCTCAAAGCAACCCCCAGCAAGTCGGCTACCCTCAAAAACCGTTCATCCAGCAACCCTCTCTCCAGGCAGCACCTGACAAAAAACATCCTCTCGAGGTTCCTGGAGGCGCTGCTGCGGTGCCAGCGATGGGAACTCACAGAGCCGCAGGTCTTGCAGCTGCTGGGCGAGGAGCGAGCCATGTTTGGGCTTTTGGTTTGGTGCTGCAGATGGTTTCCGTATGTTCATCATGTGGATTAGTTTTGGTTTATGCGTTTAAGCTTTAAGTGTTTGCTTTCTTTGTTTGCTCTCCTTGTAGCATGTTGTCTCAAGTTGTGTTTATAGTCTGAGTTCAAATAGAGGTAGCCTTTCTGGAGGTGTTTCAGAGGGAACCCAAAAGGATTCTGTTTGGAGGACTCTCTTCGAGACAAAATCGCCAGCGCACGCGGTTTTGATGAAAGCCCCCCAACCAGCCAAAATCCAACCCCACGAGATCAATCCCACACCTACTGGCTTTCAATGGTTATGATTTCAATACCTCAAAGCGGTTAGTGTAGACATGAATCCCCACCTCAATGTCCGCAAAAGGGTCCCCTATGAAAATGCAAAGCCAGATTTGGGCACGCCAACTGGTGGATCATGTGAGAAATAATTTCATGGTTTGAGGGTACCTTCGGCAGGTTCTTTAAAGGGAACCCAAGGATAACTATTTTTGGGGCATTCATAGTCAGGTTACCTTGAATTTTGTGGTTTGAATTGGCCACCGACCAGCCTCGTTATTCTAGGTGGGCTGCCAAAAACAGGATCAGTTTTTTGCAAGCCCGTACCGCTTGGGTTGGACTGTAAAGGACGCGCTGATGCCGCTGACGCAGCTGCCATCGCTGAAGAGTGCGCTGCGGCAGAGGCGGTTCAGTGCGGAGGTGGGGCGCGCGCTGGAGCCGTTCCCGCGGCTGCTGGAGGACTTGCTGGATGCCTGGCACCTGGGCCAGTCTGGTTGGGATGGGGAGGTTGGGGTGTTGGGGGGGGGGTGTGATTCCAACAGATCCATGGGCGGACAATGCCTGCATCGTTTCAAGGCCTGGTGAGCAGCATTTTGCGATTCACTCAGTGCAGAGGTGTTGCCTTTGCTTCCGAAGGCTTCTTGCGCTCGCTTTTTGTCTGCCGGACTCGGCCCGTTGCCTTCGCCTTCTTCCTCTTTACATCCAGGCCCCTGAGCTCGTGGCATGAAGCATCACTCGGGGGTTTTGGGGGAGAGGGCTGCTGTGCGTTGCACGGACTGCTCGATGCAGGCTATTGCCATCTGCCATGTGGATGCAGACATTTCTGCTGGAATGGATGAAGCCCATGAATGTTGGGATAAAACACCAACAGTGGTGCAGTGATGGAGTTGATCCATCCAGATTATGGTTGTCACGTTTGTCATCGTCAAGGTCATGAATGGTTGTCATCCACGCGCATGATGAAGCCTCGGGGATCCTTTGGTCCCTCCCAAGGTTTGGCGACGACGCGGAGGCGGGGGCTTCCCGAAATTGGTGAGTTTTTGTGGCGGTGTTTAAAGAGAAACCAACATCCCTCTTGGCACGTCGAAGGTCAAACTGAAGACTAACTCATGTGCATGGTCTTTTGATTTCGAACCCCTGCCAATTGAAATACGTAACCCCTTCAGCCCCAAATATATCACGAATGAGAACCCAAAAATGGTTGGGCCCCAAAATGGCATCCGCCCAAATTCGGCATCCACCCTCAAAACAGATCATCAACTTCACCCAGCCCTTTTTGATCCACCAGCGTGCTCACCCCAAACTGCGCCACTCGCCTCGCCTCGTCTCGCAGGTGCGGCCTGAGGACTTGGCCGCCTGGGCGCGCTGCGCGCGCTTCCGGCGCAGCGCGCTGCCGCGCCACCTGGCGCGGCTCAGCTTCCAAGGCCTCGGCCGCTTCGTGGCCGCGGGCGCGGGCGACGCGGGCGACGCGGGCGAGAGCGGCGAGGCGGAAGCCCGGGAGGTCTTGCAGGCAGCGGTTGGGTCGCAGCGAAGTCTGGGCTTGGGCCTGTTGACCCCATGTGAAATCAACCCCAGTTTATGTATAAGGGGGGTGTTGCTCTCTAAAAGTGATAAATCCCCACTAAACCCAGGGACACCCCCTACTAACAAACGGGGGTTGATTAAACATGGGGTCAACATTAAATACCATGGATGGTTGAAATCCGAAATCCGTGAGTCTCGCACCGCGAAATATGAAACCATTGTCTGTTATATTTACAGTTTCCAGGGTTTCTGAGCGGTGCAGGATTTCGTCCATCCACGGTATGATGCTTGTTTCCCGGAAGCAAATTTCTGTTTAGGGCGTTCTGTTTAGCTTGGCTGACTTTGAAAAGTTCATCTCGGATTTGAGCGAGCAAAGTGCTGGAGTCCTCTTGGTGGTTTCTTTTCTGCCTCTCAAGTGTTAATACCCATATATCTCTGGATATATCTATGTGGATGTTTCTTTTCTAGGGCCACCAAAAAGGGGTACCCCCCAAAAGCGACCCTCATATATTAAGCAACACCCATTAACGTCACAAGTGTCACGTCCTTGTTATGTTTTCTTGATCTTGCCAGTGGTTTGCACCGCAGGTCTATCGGTCTCAACCAGTTTATGCTTTTGGGGGGCTCGAAGGGCAGGATACTGGGGTAGACTTAGGATACATTTTGCATCTTACCAATAACCCAAAGTGAAGCAAACAAGACTGGGCCTAACTCCAATCATGGGTACGGGTTTGCGGTCAGGTGAAGCGAGACGAAGTCTATCAGAGCCTCTTCCGAGCGACGCCGCTTGTGGCCGCCCCGTGGTTTCGGGACGCCGGCGTGATGCACCTGCTGTGGCAAAAGCAGGCAGGGTATAAAGGGGGGGTCCTTATACCCTGTTGCCCAGTGTTTTTTTGTTGTTGGGGGGGACAGGTTTTTCTTTAATCAATCAACAAGGGATGCCCTGTTTGTCCCTTGGCCACTGGGCATCTGAATCTCACTCCCTGTGAGATCCTGGACTTTGATTTTTTGAGAAATCCATGTTAGCGGTATATAAACAGTTCATACTTTGTTTTAGGCCCATCCACTCAGGAGGTGAGTTTATATGGGCGGTCCCTATATTTCACTTTGTAGATGAATTTCCAGGTGGGGGGAAGTACCGGCAGCGTTATATGGGGGCTATTTAATCATACTTCCCCGCCTTGTAGGATACCCACGACTCCAAATGGTGACAAGCCCCCATATAAGGGGTGAAAGCATGACTAGCAAAAAGTAGTTTACTCCTTTAATCATGGCTAAGTTTGGTTTTGAAGTAACCCACAACTCCATTCTATTTCGTTTAGATAGACCTTTGTATTAAGCCAAGAACACGCATTTGAATATCTCACAATTTTATAAAGTGTACTGTTGGTTTAGGGGGCCACAGGGGGACAACCCAAGCTTGGACCGGGGCCAGCCCCAAAGGCTGTTGTCATGGGAAACAGATTCGATACAAGTGGCTCACTAAGTTGCCCAGAACGAAAGTCAGTTGGCAAAGCGCGTGAAGCCTGAAGAACATGGAGTTGGGATGACGGTTGACGTTTTATGGTGTTATTTGGCTTGCTGTCCTTTGTTCTAGAGTGATGCCCCATTTGTTGCAGGCAGGTTGGCACTTAAGTATTCTTCAATGGCACGCCAACTCCCTGTTGCAAGACTAGGGCAAATCCTCACAAGGTACAAAAAGGCTCACCCATCTAGGTCCTTCATTTGGGGGTTCCCATTATGCTGCTGGAACGGTAAAAAAATGCCCAGACGCATGGGTAATGGCACTTCACAAAGGGTCCCTCCAGGAGGAAACTGATCTTCCAGGTACCCTCCCACAGGTGCCATGTTAGTGGGAGGAATGGTAATTGTCTTTTGAGGGCAGGCCGTTGCTTTCCAGAGCTTCGACTTTTCCTTTTGGCTTCCCACAAATGCCCAAGGGTGCTGAAGCTAGGCAAACCCATGGAAGGTCTGTAAAGGCCAACCTGACACCGAAAAGGCCAACTTCCAAGGCCAGACCTAATGCCCAGCCTGCCGGACATGGCTTCCCTGATCCATCCATGGAACCAGAAACCGCGTATGTGTCAACATAGGCCCCAAGATGGTGGTGTTCTCTTGGTTTGCCTTAGACGTACCCGCAAAAGCCCCTCAGAAAGTCGCAAGCACATAAAGGGCACCCCAAGGACCCCTTAAGCAACTGGTCGGATATTGGTGTGTCTGTTTTAGGGGACCAACCGAAAATGTTGGTTTTCAGACCTAGATATCCCAAGCAAGCTCCATCGGGTACCCACGGGCCAGGTAATGGCTTGGTACCACGTGACCGGCGTACTCTCGTGCCTCATCTTTCGGCCCTGCCTGGCTCTTCCGCGGCTATGGGCGAAGGAAAGCACAGGCCGACGGCCTAAAGTTTTTGGAAGCAGATGCCAAGTCACCTTCCTGCGTTCCTGGACTGGAAGCTTTTTGGGTTTGGACCACTTGCTTAAGAACATGTGTGTTTATTTGCTTGCCCTGCTGGTTTTAAAGGGTGTTGTATGTTTCCCCTGTTGGTTTTAACGGGAATCTATCCTATCACTACTGGAAGTATTTTTGTCCAGGGACTCAAGCAAATGGAGGGTTTGGACAATTTTAGTGCTAAAAACAAGTTTGGACTTCTTGTGGCTCATCCACTCCGGAAGTGAGGCTAGGTCGCCTTCCTCCGAACGCATTTGTGGGAGGCTACCTGGAAGGTCGGTTTCCCCTTAAAGGCACACTCTGTTAGGTGTGCCATGGCAACATGGGAGGGAGGGTAGCCTATATTGATTATTCACATGGTTTATGACTTCAACTATCATTTAGATCAGCGTCGCCGCTGTCAGGGAATGCTGTTCTCATTTGGGCTGTCATTTGGCTTTCTGTGCTGTGCAACATGAGCAGCTCGAACTCCACGGTCAAAAGCAGAAAGCGCGTCGCGCATTAGCTCGGAAGCAGGGGTCAATAAACGATACTTTAAATCCTAAGATTTCCGAAGATGATATTCCATATGCTGAGAAACATGAATCCAAATCCATGCTTTTCTTTAAAGAGAACCGGAAAAAAACGTCAAGACATGATAAACCAATTCCTTAATATTAAACGTCAAAATCGACAATACAGAACAAACACACATGATATATTTAGCGTGTTTTAGACATTTTAGACTAAGATGTCGAACAGAAAGTCAAGTAGTAATGAATCAAAGCACGACAAGACATGATAAAATAATGATAATGATAATCCCAATGACAACCGCATTCACAATGAGAGCAAGTATGAATAGCTACATGGAAACCACATGTAGAACAGCATAGCATCATGACGCGGAGCACAAACAAACATACCCAACAAGCCTGCGTCACGAAACACGGAAGAGACTGAGTAAGGCATCTTCCCCTCTACTGCACCAGCCCTGTTTGACAATGATAGGCTACGTCCCGCGTCTATTCCAAATGATATGTTAAGCGGTAAACGAAGCCAACATACACATGCTAGAAACATATCTCTCTTACAAGGATAACTTTGGGTTTTCCTGACAAGGGGAACCAACGTTTGTTGGAGTTTTTTTGGATAAACGGGGGAAATGAAAGGGAAATCAACCGGAAACGAACTGGAAACCAAAATCAAGCCAAAAAGGGAAGCCAAGAGGAAACAGCAGTTGGTCAAACACCTTAACCATGCAGACAGACTGGTTTGAATCGCTCACCCCAGGCCTGCCGAGAACTCTGCGAGACCAGCTGGGGATCGAGGCAATGCTCCCGGGCGGCACTTGTTGTTTCGTAGCGGCGGACAGGGGGGTTTTCCCGGGCGGAAGGGCAGATTTTCAGGAAGGATTGTCTTGTCCCATTCTTCGGACCCTGTGTTTTGTGGCTCTGTTGTCACCTGTTGGGCCCGAGGTTCATAAGTTCCTTTGGAACGCGCGATGTTTTCAAGCGGTCAATTTGGGGAACCCTGGAGTTGTGTGTTTTGCGTATTTGTTTTGTCCAATGGAAGTAGACCAGACCTGTTAAGATGACTGTCAAACACCCTTCTGTCCACCATGATCGGGGGAAAGAGGGAAGAGTGTAATTATCGTCTCTTCTTTTCTGGATTTCCGTGGCTTCTTTGACGGTCGATCTGCAGTCGATTCCTGCACTTGTGAAAGAGTTTTTTGCTGTTCCGGGGGCCTTGCCTGACTTGTGGGCACTCTCACCTTCATAGCCTTTAAGCCTTGAGTAGCGCTCATAATGTTTCCGCTTTTGGCGCAAGCCTCACTTGACCCACAATCAAAACCCCTTGTAGATGAAGGACAAGGGATTGTCCCAGCAATTAAATAGGCGCGCACGCCCTTTACATTCTTTACAGTTTAGAGCACACCATTTTGACACCGATCGGTTTTGATATTGACTACTGTCAAGAACGTTTTCCTTTGGGGTGGTTGAAGAGGAAAAGGGACCCTGTCCATTTGTAATTTCAGCCAAGGTATGTGCTGGACGCACTGTCTTCGGTCCGCACCTTGAACATATTCTTCTTGAAGCTGGGCAAATGCCTGCTTTTGCGGATTCTCACTCGAGTTCCGTTTCGGACTTGAGTCACTTTTTGGGTTTGGACCATTTTGGTGGTAAGCATCAAACAACACCAGCTGTTTTTGGCTCGTCCACATCGGAAGTGAGGCTTTGGCTTGGCTTAGTTCGATCACTGTCGCCAAAGGCGGCGTCCCTTCCCGATTTTCAGCCTTGGCAGGGGCGCAGCGACACAAAGAGATGGCATGGGGGGCAGGTTGCCAGATGTTCACTCGATTGGCTGAGCTTATGAATTGCGCCCGGTGCACGTGTGGTATAACTAGTTTTTCCTCACAGCGACATTTTGGTTTGAAGTTAGATGACGCAACCAGTGTTCACACCATGTCCAATCTTGGTGGAAATGTGATGAAAGAGGTGGCAGTTTCCAAGACACAGGGTGATGCAGCGGCATCACCGGTTCGTAACATCTCTTCTTGTTGTTCTGCCTTGGCGGCAATTTGAGCTTGAAAGCAGTTGACTCGCCAGCAACCAAGAACCATACCAGTGACCACAGTTGACTCGCCAGCAACCAAGAACCATACGTGTGTGACCGTAGAATTGGCTCAATTGCAAAACCTGGCACCTGACCAGCATCGCAAAGAAAGCCGCGAAGCATTGATCAAAAGCCGTCGAAGTCCCTGAGGCGCGCCTGTCCATAATTTGCACCAGCTTAAGGAAGCCTTCCTTGGTGGTTCCCAGTTCCCATCCGGTTCAACTTTGGCTTTTGAGCTGTTTTTTAGTTAGTTTAGTGGTAGTTTCCATTTAACCCACTAGTGAGTCACTTTTAGCAGGGGATCTAGAAAAGCTGAAGGGCTAGATGTCGAATTTGAGGGTATGCCGGATACACATGTGAGATGTGATTATGGACTGCAGGGGGCCGTTTTGGCCCCTGCGCTGGGACATAGTGCCCTGGCCTGCGGCCTCATGTTGCTACGGTTGCTTCTCTAACTATGCAGATTCACCAAGCACGTCCAACCGCAAAATCCTGGCCAAAGATAGTTTGCGACACGAAAGTTTGCCATACGCAGAATGTCCCAACTGGTTTTAACTCTTTGCGATGTTACAAGTTCCCTCCGTGCCAGGTTAGCATCTGCAAAATCAATGGCCCGGGACCCGGAGAATTAGTCGGCAAGGAGTCTCAGAACTGCGGCGGCATTTTGTGTTCGGGCGAGGTTGAGACCACACGAACTCTGGTAGCTCCGTTGGTCCATTTCCCTGACGATTGAAACAGTACCTAAGGGCCGGCGAGGAAATTTCCTCGGCCAAATGAAACACTCTTTGGACAGGCAATTCTTTGACCAGCGGTCCAAATGTTTGGTTTCGATGGCACTCATTCTAAGGTTGCCTTGAAGAGAACCAAATGGAACACGGGCCCGCATTTCGTCTTCCAACTGTTGAGAGGCAAGCCCATTTCGTGGGCTGTTCAACGGCAATTCTTAATCCTTAGTCCCGTGCACTCAAACCATTTTGAACAGCATGGACCTAGGTCCATCCAGGCCCCATTTACTAAGCTAGCTTCTACTACCCCAAAAAACACCCAGAGAACATCGGATACATAGGTGTATAATTATGTGTATATATATATATATATGAATATATACATATATGTATAAGTGTGTGTGTATATGTATATGCATGTTCCTGTACGTATACATGTACATCATACATTATTCATATACATATACATATACATACACGTGCACATGCAGATGCACATACACATACATAGACATACACATACACATGCACATACACCAAAACATACAGAATACATGCATGCATGCACGCATGCATTCGTATAGTCTGTATGCATGCATACGTACGTACATACATGCATACGCACACGTACGTACAGACAGACATGTATATATATATATACACACTTGTATGCATGCAATACATACAGGCCAACATATATATATATATATGCACCTAGGTCTTCCATTTGGCAACTTTTCGGGCTTTGGGCATGTGTTTTGCTCGTTTCAGATTTTGAGCCGAACAACATGAAATGAGCGGAAGCCTTGATTTGGCAAGTTTTCTTCCGGAAAACGAGCGGACATCGGCGGGAAATGAGCAGACATGTGCGGACGCACAGCGGAGCAATTTTCGAATGGAGCGTGTTTTTTTTTGTTGTTGTTGTTTTGTAATTGAGCTTTTTTGGGCGCAATGAGTATGTTTGTTTGCTCGAAATTGCAAAATACAGAAAAAGTGCCAGGGAAGACCGAGGTGTGTATATATATATATATATATGTATGTATATATAAATGTGTATATATATATATATACACCTATACACATATACACATATATACATGCGTACGTACATGCATACATGCATGCATACATGCATACATGCATACGTGCATACCTGCATACCTGCATACCTGCATACATGCATACATGCATACATGCATACATGCATACATGCATACATAGATACATGCATGCATGCATGCAGCATGCATACATACATACATACATACATACATACATACATACATACATACATACATACATACATACATACATACATACATACATACATACATACATACATACATACATACATACATACATACATACATACATACATACATACATACATACATACATACATACATACATACATACATACATACATACATACATACATACATACATACATCATATGCACACACATACATATACATACATGTATAAATATGCATATTTAGCGCCTTTTTGTGGGGAGTTCCTCCCAGGCACCGGCTGACATCGTACCTATAGCCGAGGCGTCGGCCTTGGCGTTGTGCAAGTCGCAGCTCGCCTCGCAGCAGAAGGACTCGCTGCAGGCGGGGCGCTGGGCGCAGGCGGTGAGTTGGTATTGGGCTCAACTGGGTGTTGTTCGATATTACGTTCCCAAACGACCGTGGGCAACTTTTCCCATTTTTGTTGGGGATTAATTATCATTGTTTTTGTGGCTTTCCCCCAATGATCATTTGATCAACCGCCATATCTCATTTGAATTTGTTTCTTTTGGGTGCCCCAAAAATGGCGCAGCGGTTTTGCTTTTGATTTCGGAGGGGTTGTCAAAAGCGCTTGGTTCCTTTTGCAACTCGATATGCCGCCAAGGGTGGGTATCGTTTTGATTTGGGTGTGTTGTTTTTTTGAGGATACCACCTTGCTTGATGTTTGTTGTTTTTTTAAGGGAAGCCAACAGGGAAACCAACCATTTTGGTGGAGCCCTTAAAAGGACACACCCAAATGGTTGGCGGAAAATATGATCCCCAGCGAATTGTGGAGGTTCCTCAATCTTGAGATGAACCCATGTGGCTAGTTATGTGTCCATGAGGAAGGAGTACTTCCAAAACCCTTCCGTTAGCTTGCATGATTGTTGGATGGAGACTTTCTGGTGGAAAGCCAACTGCTAGTCGGTTGGTTGTCGTGGAGTCTGGTAAATCCAGCCTCTTCTGACCGTTTGTTTTTAACTATCCCGATCAAACTTATTCAGGAATTCTGAATCTTGACCTGGTGCAAACCACCCGGCCATCCATTCAGACACTCACCGCCCTCTCAGGCTCCGACGATTCGGAGTGTGGTTTTTACAATACCCTTTTGGTGGTTGCTTTAAAGGGAACTAAAAGGAAGCCCACCATTCTCGGGGGGGCACATCCCCAAATCACCCAGTTAACAGCAAATCAAATGCGCTGGAGAGAGGTCATTGTCAACAAGCACGTCCAAGACCCTGTGGGGACCTCGGGTCAGATGGAATCCGAAAGCCTCGAGAGTGGTCATGTCGGAAAGGCCCCGAAAAGTGCACCTCTTGGCGGGGGCTCCTTTATCGCGCAAAGAAAACGCTTTCGTAGGCAAAAGATTGAAAGATTCCTTAGCAGGCGCTTCCCCGGGCTATGACTCGCGCCAACGAGCCAACGAATTGCGAGTCTTTGGTTTCGACCTTTGCGTGTGCATGCTGAGATGAGCGCAGTGCTTTGGGCCCCAAGCGACCTGGGAAGGCGGGCCTTTGTGATGTGTATAGCTTGTGGAAGGCTTGCCATAAACCATGAGCCAGTAGAAATGGAATTCGGCTAGGGCATGCCTGGATTTTCATTTGGCCGTGTCTTTTTTGTACCATATTCAGGGGACCCCCAAACTGGTGGGTTGCCTTGGGTTTCCCTGTAGAACCACCCAAAAAAGGGGTACCAACTCCAAACGGCGAGCCCATGCATTGTCTTCTTGAACCCAAAGCAACCCGATCCCCTCGAGGAAAGACGAGCCACCCACTGGATCCATCTGCATAATTTATGGCGAGCTCACCTGGTAAAACCAGCTCACCATGGTACAGGTCCTTCACGCAGGGATCCCTTAATTCAGCTTTTGGAATTTCATTTGTAAAAAATACAAAAAAGAAGTCGCACTTGGCATGGGATCCCATGTCGGATCTTATCGTTGCTGATCCCATCGTGGCTAATGGATCCATGTCGCATTCGGGCGTGGATCAGCATGCGCTGAGGCTCTGCGGGAGCTCAGCTCCAGTCAGACTTCCACGGAGAGAGGTCTTCAGCGCTGGGAACAGGCGTCCCTTGGGGGCCATTTCGCCATTTTCGGAGCAACGGCTCACTTCCCGAATTTCGTTTCGGACTTTTTTTCAATTTGATTTGGGGTTGGACCATGCATGTTAGTGGGCAATAAACAGCTTGGTTACTTCTTTTGGCCCATCCGCTAAGAGGGGGGTGACATGGTTCGCACTCACTAATTACATGACTTGGAAATGGTGACTCACCAAAATCCAAGGTCACTGGGGGGGAAGAGCTTGCATATGTTTTGAGTTGGTGGTTTCTGCATGGTTTGGATTAGTGGTTACACAATCCAAAGACAACCAACTATTTCCTAGGGCTCACAGTCGCCAAGTGTGTGGTCAAGCAATGCCCATGCCGCATTTCGCGATGTCCTTTTGTTGCGCTACATTTTTGCGGGTGCGTTGAAACGGGAAACGAAATGACCTCTTTCCCGGCCCCCGCGGGCCCAATTTTTTGGGGTTCCCCCATTTACTGACAGCGACTTGGGTCGTCCGACGTGAAAACCAGTCACCCATTTTACCTGGTCGACACTCCCATCATGTGCCTTCCGGCATGGATTCCACGGGTCTTAGTTGGGCTCGCTCAGTCACAAGTGGAATCCGGCTATTCTCCCAAAAGGACACCTCCCCTGAAAATCAACATGGAAGCCAAAGGGGAGTCTCAAAGGAGATTCCGACCCTAGAAGACGACGCTTTGTTTGGTTGCATGTTAGTCGGCAAGGGAGTATGTGAGGTTTGGTCACACTGTCAAGTTCCCGACAGATCCCCAGCTCGCCTGTTTTTTGGGGCGGGGGGGGAGGAGTTTCTTTTGAACTCAACCAACCAAAACAGCATGCCTTCTTTTTCCCATGGCCACTGAGCATCTAAGTACAGCTCATTTGTGAGGAACTACTTAATGTCCCACAAACACGGGGGATGAGCCCCGATTTGTCCATGTCCTCTTGGAGAAACCTGTGCCAGAATCAAAACCCGGGCAAGTGAAGGTTGGTATGCCACAGTCCCAGCCAGAATTAGGTGCGGCCGTTTGTGTATTTTGTTACCTTGAAATTGGTTTGGGTAGGCCATTTCAATACCGATCGGTTTTGACGATGGCTCACAATACTGTAACCCTGGGCGTGCTGCGTTGGCTCCTAAGCAACAGGCGCACTTGGTCTCCGCGCTGGATGTCATCAACGAGTACCAGCGCTCCCGGCGAGCGCGTGTCTTCAAATCCCTTGCCCGCGCCCCGAGGGTGTGTGCGGTCCGTTTTTTGTTTGTTTGTTTTTTTGTTTTTTTGCGTGTTTGTCCTTTTCTTCTTTGTTTTTTTGCGGGGGCGGATGGGCTTATCATGTCCATGTATGTTTGTATGTGTGGGGACAACCATTTTTTGGGAACACACTTATTCAGGTTACCCGCCTATTGGTGGTTTGCATTGGTGGTTTGGGGATCTGACCCCTGGTTCTTGTCACGAAAGCTAGCTTTAGCTAGCTGAAGTTTCTCCTTGCGTAAGCAAGGTAAGGGGCTCAAATGCCGAAAGATTGATTTTTTCAATTATTTGAGCCGAAAAGATTGAAAAATATCAATTATTTAGACCCCCCCCCTTCCCCCCCCCCCCCGGGTCTCAGGCTCGATTCCTCCCTGGTCCATCCCCCTTTCCCCGGGCAGTGGCTCAGTGTTCAGCAGTCTCGGTTTGCCCGTTTTGGACTTGGTGCTACGAACTTTTACATGTTCCACCGATTCAGCTTGTTCACTTGAGACCTCAGTCTTCTCGGTAAACCACCTCGCAAGAATCTTTGCACACGCTGCATGCAGAACGCAGAGGTGCTTTAAGACAGCTTCTGACGCCTCTCGTTGTTTTCATTTTTCAAGGTTTGCCACGCCACCATGTGCGTTTGCGTGTCGCATCCTACGAATCTTGCCGGGCCTCTCGTTGTACACAAGCTACCTATGAATCCACTCTGTCACCGACCCATCTCATGCAACAACTGCTAGCTTTCGTTCACCCGCTCCTCAAGTAGAGGGTAAATGAGAAACCACCCCGAACCGCCAAACCCGGAATCTGGGTAAACATGTGAGCTGTGAGCTGGGGCGCCAACAGTTTGAGCCCAGGTGGTATCCCCAACAGCCCCGCGAAAGCTGCCCCAGAGCAGAGACCCCGGAATTAAGTGTGGGAAACCAGTAATCAAAGGTTTCCAGGGGCAACACATAACCAATATTGGGCCATGGCAACTGACAACAACACTGGTAGTCTGTGGTGAGTGTTTCTTTCTCCCCAGCACCCGAAATGTAAAAGCGGCAGGGTGGACGCTCAAATTCAGCTGCGCCGTGTGTCTTCGAGCTCGAAGAGCGAGGGCATTCCTATTCGTAGGGTATACCGCTGACGTGCTTTGCTGCACCCCAAGCGAGCTCCTCCTCAGCATCCCCTGCATCACCTGCACGCCCTAAACATTGGACCGCCAAACATCCCTGGCATCCCTGGCCTTGCGACTGGCTCCTGATGCCACGTTCCCTAACCTTCAAAAAACACTGCAGATACCGTGCAAATTGCCCCCGAACCCCCAGCATTCCTGCATCGCCAGCATCTGGGCTTTCCAGCATCCCTTGCATCCCCTGCATCGCTCAAACCCTCATTTTTTTTTGTGTGAGTAGGTTTTGCTCCGGTGTTGATCCATACCCCCCGATCCATACCCCCCGATCCACACCCCTCAACAAACCCGATCCATACCCCTCAAAATCCGATCCAGACCTCTCAACATCCCGCGACCCAGCTTGCGAAACGTACCCCTTTGCAGAGATCGTGCGTGTCGAAGCGCTGGGCGAGTGTTGAGGGGGAGGCTTTGGAGCAACCCCAGTAGCCAACCAGCGGATAATTTTCCCAGCCGCCGAAACAAATTGCAAATGCTTCGCGTTGCCCGCCTCGGCCTGTCCGCTTTTGGCTGGCTTTGAAGTATACACCGTGCTTTAGTTTGCCTTGAAGTCTTGTGTTTGCGTGAGCTGGCTTTCAAGGTAGAGGGCGGGCATGTCTGCGTGGCTTCAAGTGCAGAACGAGAGCTGCAGAGAGGTACAGAATGGCAGTGAGCTTGGGCCAAGCGAAGGTGAACTTGACTGGCTTGTGGGTGGGAATTTTGGCCGGTTTCTGGAAGGATTTGGCCGGAGTTGTTGGACTTGTTGTAGAAGGGGTCTGCGGGAAGCGGCCCTGGGGTCCGAGGCGAATTATTTCTTTGCCTACCTAGCACCTCCGATGATTTTCTTGACCGTGGGTAGGAGAGTGTTTTACATCAAGTCCTCCAGTAAAGCTACCGCAAACGGTCACTACGTCCTTGGCCGGTTTTATGGAAATTAACATGAACACTGAAATAAAGTTTCTGAATCCATTTCCAAAAGAAGATGAGCCGCCCATGTGCCGCAAAGGCGGGGGGGGGGGGTGGTCTTTGCAGGGAGCCCCTGGTCCCTGAAACACCTGCCCAAAACGAGAGACATCACCAAGCCAAGCCAAATTGACATCTTATCCTTGTTCGTTTTGTTTTGTTTTGGTAGGTGGGGGGTAGGAGGGATGGGTCAACTCCTATCCATTTGTTTGTTTGTGGTTGGGGGGGCATGGGCCATCCCAAAAAGATCGGCATTGAGCCAATCTGGGCGCTGAGGGCGACCTCGGGCCCAGCTGGCGGCGGTCCTACAAGAACGACCCCAGGCATCGAGCGAGCGAACTGGGCGCATTGGGCGTGTCTTCTGTGTTTTCCCCCACGACAGGGTTGAGGGTTGAGGTTTGGCTTTGATTGATTGATTGATTGATTGATTGATTGATTGATTGATTGATTGATTGATTGATTTATTGATTTATTGACTGATTGGTTCATTGATTGACTAATTGGTTGGTTGATTGATTGACAGACTGATTGATTGATTGATTGATTGATTGATTGATTGATTGATTGATTGTTTGATTGACTGACTGACTGACTGACTGATTGATTGCTTGGCTGGTTGATTGACTGACTGACTGATGGAATTGATTGACTGATTGATTCATTGATTGACTATTGATTGATTTGATTTAATTTGATTTGATTTGATTTGATTGATTGATGGATTGATGGATTGATTGATTGATTGATTGATTTGATTGATTGAATGATTGATTGGTTGATTGATGGATTGGATTGGATTGGATTGGATTGGATTGGATTGGATTGGATTGGATTGGATTGGATTGGATTGGATTGGATTGGTTGATTGATTGATTGATTGATTGATTGATTGCTTGATTGCTTGATTGATTGCTTGATTGATTGATTGATTGATTGATTGATTGATTGATTGATTGATTGATTGTCTTTGTTTGAATGATTGCTGAAGTTTTAATTTGTTAGTTGTATGGTGGATGGATGGATGTATGGATGCATGGATGGATGCATGGATGGATGGATGGATGGATGGATGGATAGGTTGATTGGCTGGTTGGTTGGGCAAAAATGGAAAGGGCACGTGCCTTTCTTTGGATGGCATGTTTCACTTTATGGGAACTGGGCTTGATAGTTTCGACTGTGGCTCAAATGGTTTTGTTTCCGAGGGAAACCCCACCCTTTCTGACGGTGTCCCTTTCAACTTCTTCAGAAAAGCACCGCGGAAACAATAGTACCATCCAGAAACACACCCAAATGAAATTGGGGTTGGATGGAACATGAGCGCCAAATATGTAAAAATAAAGGGCACCCTTCTTAAGAGCATGTTGCATGTTTGGCTCTGGTTTCGGCATAGTTCTCAGGCAAATAATGGGGCCAGAAAAACCCGCCAAACAAAAGGACACCTGCAAATAGACAAACCCAAATATGGCCATGGCAATTTATCCTTGCAGGACCCGAATGTGCGAGCTGCTGAAGAGTTGGTTGCGAGCCAATGCGGGCTGCAGCGCTTTGGCGGAAGAGGAGGCAGGGTAAAAAAAGACGTCCGCTGGCGCCAAGGCTGGATGGTTCAGGATTGATCCAACTCCTGCTTATGTGTTAAAATAGGAGAGCCCCCGCCCATAATGGTAGTTTTCCTTAAGTTGACCTTTTGGTTCCCTCTAGCACCACCCCTATGCCAGATGGTAGTGGTTCCCGCTGTAGTTGTGGCCCTCGGATTGCTGGTGAGATACGTTTCGAGGCCAATTTCTTGGTTCCCAGAAAACGGAAGCAAGCAACCCGGTTGGTTCTTTGCCAGATTCCTAAAAAGCAACCTGGTGTGTGTGTGTGTGTGCGTGTGTCTGGTGAACTTCTCCTGACAGCGACCCCTGAATGAATGTCATCAAACATGTTGTTTTTAATGCATCGTTGCTGCGTTACTGTGTGAGAGCAAATTTGGAACGGCAAAATACTGAAAACCGAAATCTTAGGGATGCACTTTGCTTTTGCGTTGTTCCTTCCCTAGGAAAGGCCACTCGAAACTGTCAAGGTTTGAAGTGAAAGAACTGTTCCATATTCCCTCAGTGAGAAGCATGCAAGATACAAAGCAATACCGGGAAGCATGCCGAGGTTACAGAAGTCAGAAGCAAGTGTCTTTGGACTCTTGACACCAACTCCTTGCCATTTGGGTGTGGCTTCAAATTAAACAGCTGAGGTTAATTACGCAGGTGTTGGTCAGTGTTTCCAAAACCAAAATGACATGTTGGGTACCATTTTTTGAGCCACCCCGATTTGCTGAGATTGTGTCTTTGGCTCTTAAAGGAGTGGCATGCTGTCGCCGAGGTTCGCAATATGTGCGGCCTTTGCCGGGACATCCTGAGCCATCCGCAACTCTTTCCTGCCTGGCACTTGTGACACCTTGGATGGGCGAAGCCCCATTTTGAGCGAGCTTCCTTTTGGTCAGTACTGTGGAAAGGGGAGATAATGCTTGACCTTGCCCCCTAAAAAAAGGGATGCGTGAGGGTCCCGGATGGGGAATGAGGCGCGAAATCCTCAAAGCTTCATGAAGAGCATGGCTGATGCATCTTGGCCGAAGCTGAGTGTGAGAGGCTTCCGAGACATGGCGCAACGCAACTCACTTTAAGTTGGCCAAGTGGATGTTTAAAGTAGCGGAAATGTCGAGAGCCTGGGTACAGGTTGCATCCCAGACACTCACCAGTGCGAAAGTCGCGACAGGTGTACGATCACTTGCAGTGGCAACTGCAGGAGGCAGGAATCGATGCTCTCAGTTGATTTCGCTGGGTCCCTGAGAGCGATCAATTTGAGAGTTTCTCAAAAACAATTGCGTGTTTTTGTTTGGGGGGGGGTCCTTTTGGCCACCAGGAGGACAACTTCGAAGATGTCACTTTAATGGACTCAGTGTTAAGCTTATCATGGAAGCCATGGGATGAGTAAAGAAGAAGCCGTGCAGCCTAATTGGTTGAGTCCACAGTAACATCCGCAAAATGAGTATCAGAATGTTTCAGAGTTCAAGCCACCGACCCAAGAGTGACCCAGTCTGCTGCAGAGGTGCTGGAAAAAGACAGGAGTTGTGCTGACCTTGTCAGGAGCTGAGAGTGCGATGGTGAGAGCCAACGATAGTACCGGCCAGCTTCTTCCAAATACACCAGGTACAAGGATGTTGCTCAATATAGGGATCCCTTAAGATCGTTGGCAGCTGACAATTCTTAAGCCCATATGAATGATTTGCTGTATGATCATGAGGGCCCTGTGATTCTTGTTGGCTTTCTTTGGGTTTCCCTTTGAATACCGAGCCAAAAAAAGGTCGTCCATTTGGAGAAACTCTTTCAATGGGATGCTTGGAGGTCCTAGCAAGAGTTGTGTGATTGCTTCACAGCGCTTGACAAAGGCCAACACAGCATGGGTGCTGATAGACTTTGCTTTGCGGGTAGGGCAATGGTAAACCAACTTTCCCTCTGCCGTGTGCAAAATGTGTGCAATCTCCTCTTGAGGCATGCAGTGATTAGGATGGTCCGGTAGAATTTTAGATTACCTGGGTGGCAATATGTGAGTGTGAAGCTTAATAAGAACCCCTTAATGGCCATCATTTTGGAGGGAATCATGCCACTAACCTCTTTTGAGGTAAATGTTGTAGCCCTGTATGGCCTGCCTAGACGAGTTTTCGGTATCCTCTTGGAGGTATCAACCGGTCAACCAAAAAGGGGCAAACGGACCCCTTCTCAGTGTCTTAGCGCAGCTACCCCAACCTGTTCTGTGGCTTGGTCCAGAAGCCACGAGGGAAGATGGAGTTGACCAAGGTTTTGAATTATAAAAAGCACAGGGTTTCTTAAAAGCCCCCCTCAAACCACACCACAAGGAGTTTTTAAACATGGCCCAAGAGACGTGTCAATCACCAGGAAATGTATCTTCCCTCTCAGCCGTTTTCATTTGTCAAGGCTCAGCGCCTCCTTTCCATCAGCCGCAACTTGGTGACGGACACCATCGCCTACCTGCTGCCTTCAGCTGAGAATCCGGATGCAGTTGAATCGCGCGAATGACACGAACACGCACACACACACACATATACAAACCGACTCGCTTGCGCAAAGCCGACCTTTTGACCTTTGCTTTCCCTTTGTTGGTCCGTTTTTGGGTCATGGTTCCAACAGGTTAGTTAACCTTTTGTTTCTGGGTCCCTTTGGGCATTTGAGTTTGACAAACACGGCCACAATCACAAACAACACACACAGGCACAGAAACACAGCTTGACAAACAGACAGGTACAAAGTGAGAAGCGCACAAGCAGACTCACCTCAGTCGCCCTTTGGGTCGACCATTTGGCATTTGTTTTTCAGTGTCGATGTTTAGTCTTTTGGTTCCGAAAGGTCACGAGTTTAATTCCAGGTGGCAGATTCAAACACCGATACATTTTTACAAAGGGCCAGAAAAGGTAGGTTCGGGTCCTCCCGGGCGTTATGGTAGCTATCTTCCATTTGCTGAAATGAATACATCATTGTTGATGTTTTTGTTTTTCCCGGGGGCTTACGAAAATGGAGATCACAAGGCAGCTGGTACAAACCTTTCTATCCAACTTGGAAGAATAAAAGCATATAAAAGCAGCAATATTCGGGTAACCCTTGGCGGTTTAGCTTGGGGGTTTGGGATTTGAAGCAGCCCTGGTTCTTGTAGGTCGTAAATGGGAACTACCCCGTTGGAGGGAAGCTGAAATATGGACGCTTCCCAGAATTTACATTTGCCTAGAATGGTTGTTTTCCTGTTGGTTCCCTTTAAACTCCAACCAACAGGGAGAGTCCACCATTTTGAGAAACTCCCCCATGGTGTGCCTTTTTTTTTGGCGGGGGGCGTGCTGTTGCGTTCCTTTAAAACCACAAACCATGGGAGCCGCGAAGACACGAACAACCGATATGACCAAAAAAGGGTTGCGCTTCGCGAGATTCGCAAATCTCAGGTTGGCCCCCACGGACCTCAAGGAAACAGATGCCGGGGGCCGAGCGAGACGAGAACCAGTTGAGCCCGGGTAGATGAAGGTTAGTTAGTAAGGGAGTTGGTCCCAACCATGGGCGTGCAGCCGCTTTTTGCTTCTTTGCGTGGTTCTGGGTAGACCACCTTGTAAACCAGGTGTTAATTCTCAGTTCTTCTTGGTTCCAAGAGGGAACCGATTGTTGGTTTCCTTTCAGCTTCTTTTGAAAGGCAGCCAAAAGGATGGCGGGTTCCTACTTTTGAGAAACACCCATTTGTGCGACGGCCCGTTCGGATCAATCCTCAACATCCTCATGGCAGTTGGTGGTTTCCCCTGTAAGGGGCCCAACGGTCGCGTACGGATTCGCGTTGGGGTCCCTGCATTTTGAACTAGGGAACGTAAACGCACTTGAATATCGATTGAGAAACCATGACCACGTCCTACAAGGGGACCCACTCATTTTTTCACTTCCTGAGTCAGATGTCCACAGTTTCGGCAAGAGATTGAATCTGTCTGAGGACAGGTGCACTTTGCAGCCAGAACTGTAGGGGCTCAGATCAATTGGTCACCAAGTCCCCGGCTGGGTGCTTCCACTTATGAGCTTTCATTGGGAGCCATTTCAAAAGTAGTTGGTGGACAGGAATCCCCACCGAATTCTGATGTCCACCAAAGGGTCCCTATTAAAGCTCATACCCATGGACGAATAACCCTGCCTCGGTGGATTGTGCGGGCAATTCAGGAGGTGGTTCTACCTGGTTTAACAGGGATTCTAGCAGGTTCTACAATTGGTAGTGACACTATGTGTCCTATTACAGTAGGCTTCACTACCATCTCTTCTACTGACTGGTTTCACGATCCTGGTTCAACTACCTAGTTTCACCAACCTTTGTAAGCCATTGTCACCATCTTAGTTAGTTTGGGAGGCCGAAGTTTTTTTTCTTCTTTTTTTTCCGGATCCGCGGGGAAGTTTGTTTCGAGCCTTCAGGGCCTTCCGTCTCTGGAGATCGTGAAGTTGTGGCAATCCTTGCCCAACGAAGGGCATCCGATGCCGCGGCCCTAGTGCTCCAGTTTTGGTACAGACTCACAGGGGGGTTACAGCCTGAAAGGACGTATGACCACAGCTGAGTTTGACCAGCATGAGTACCATGTCCTTGCGGTGCTGTTTTATGGTGCTGTTTCAAATACCTGGACCTTCCTGCATGCTCAAAATTTCTGCCTTTTCGCTACGAATTGCTTTTTGGGGCAATTGCGCGTGTTTTTTGCCTACGGCCTTTTTTTGCTCAATTTGGGTGTTACCCTCAATCTCCCCGAATCTACAGGCGAAAATTCCCGACCAACAGGCGACAATTCCCGACCAACAGGCGAACATTCCCTACCGCGGCGCAAACAAATATGACCGCCGGCGTTTTTTCGCCCTAAACGCATTTTTCCACACCAAAGGCAAAAGACACGTGTTTTTTGGCCAACGCCTAAAAATTTTGGACCTCCAGAAGGTCCAGGTATGCAGCATGGGCATCCGAGAAGAGCAACACAGAGGGTGCCAACTGCTTAGCCATCATGTTTCGGACGCCATGTCGAGCCTGTTCATGCACAAGACTGGTACAAATTGAGATACCTGGAGATTCCAACCTCAACGAAGTCCTAGTAATTCTCGGCATGGACCCTGTTTTGGACGCAAACGCCCGTAAACTACCGCAGACGCCTTGAAAAGGTGCCGCAACATGCCCGCAAAAAACGGGGCAACCGCCCGCAAAAATATCGCACACAAATTACCAAACACGCCCAAAACGGCTAAAGTGCCTTGACAGCCAGAACGCGTAGGAATTCCTCGGCAGATTTCCGGGCAGAAGTTGTTGCTGTCGCCAAGGATCAGCTCGCAAATTCCAGAATCGGGCTCGCTCTCTTCCCAGTTGCATGTTCAGAATCGGACCCGTTCTCCTACCTTTTTTGTTGGGGGGGGTTTCCAGGTTTAACCCCTTCGCCTTCGAACCATGCGGTTCGGTTCTTGTCCATTGGACATGGGTCTAGATTTCCAGCGGGCAAGCCCTCATTCTCCCAATGGAGAAGCAGCTAAACAATCGATTGGACTGTTAGGGCAGTTCTTGGTTGCAGGGAACCTGAAAGCCAGCCAAATCCGATGTTTGAGAAACTGTGCCACGGCCAACCACTCCCTTTGTTTTGGATTGCTAATCTTTGGTTTGCTCCAATCAGTCAAGATATATAGATGGTACGAAATGAGCGATGTGTGCGACTGAGGCCACACCGCAAGGATCCCGCACTGCAGAAGCTCATGCAGGAGGCTCTCTCTCGGACCTCCAAAGCCATCGATCATTTGTGTGGGGTCGGGGGTGGGGGGGGGGGGTGGGGGCGGGGTTTCCGAAAATGGCTGTGTGTGTGTAAATGTATATATATATATATAGAAATATTATATATATATATATACACATAGTGATTGATTGATTCTGTTCTCATATATACATATTATACATATATATATATATACACACATGCACGTGTATGTAATGTTAGCGTTCTCATGGACCTGGACCTCTTCAAACAAATTCCGTGAATACACTTCGGGTGTTTCCCCTTAGAACAGGCTCGAATGAGCATTTAAAGTTGTTCGTTGATAGTTCCCCGCTGGATCGAAGATTGAAGATTCCCCATATCTTTTTGACAAAGTAATATTTGATCCTTACCACCTGCACACACTTTGTTTTTGTTTCTAAGAACTTTAATGCCGTGTTTCCATGATCGAAGATTGAAGACTCCCGGAAATCTTGGATCTTCAATTTTCAAAAAGTGTCATGTGGAATCTTGAACCTTCAGTCCAGTAAAACGGTATTTGAGCAAATGCTGCCAACAGGTGCTATTGAGAATGATAAAAACGATTTGGTCAGCAACTCTTAGCTTAGATAGGAGTTGCTGTTCAAGATTGATTTAACTACTATGATATACAATGCAGTGGAATTATGCAAATGAATTGAATTGGAATGTAAACGCAACTGCACAAGGACATGAGGTTCTTGATATGTTTGATTTGCAAATGGCAAGTTAGATGGGAATGAGTTGTTTTCCCCCAAGTTGACAATTGGTGTGTCATTTCCGTGCGGAACGAGCATAATGATGTTAAATGGATAAGTAAATACATAGGCGAGTAAAATAAAGCTTGGAGAGGCACGATGATCTGGACAACCCAGAACGAGATCGGGGGTAAAGCGCGCTGACTTCCTCATGTCCAGCAATTGATCATGTCCAACTTCATGGCCAAGACTACAGCCTCTGTTTGAAGGGAAACCAAAGGGAAACCACCCATTTACCCATTTGGAGCCGTAAGGAGACAGGAGGGCCTCGTTTGGCAAACCAGAAAAAGCCAAACGAGGCTTCCCTTGGGTTTCGCGGGCGCTTCTTCATTTGGAAACCGACTTTTAAACGATTCTGGTTAACGAAAATACCCCAAAAGAAAAGGGTCGGAGTCCACCGTTTTGAGAACCCCACATGCGTTTACTCTGCAAAGTAACCTAAGGAACCCACAAAGATGCACGTGGATGTGTAGAGGAAGCCCTTGTTCAGGGACCGCCTTTATGTTAATTCTCACTTGCCCCAAGCGAATCGACCTGCCATGACCATTGGCTTTCCAAGTTTGGTCAACATTTTTCAGTGGCCCCAAAAGGTCGACCTTTGATTTCCAGGCCTTTTTCCCGCTATTTGGTTTCAAGCAAACAGATTGGACCCGCTTTCTATAGTTTCCCCATATTGTTGTACCAGTTGTTCCTCTTTTGATATTATTTTAGTACTCTTTGATATCTTACAGGGGTGGATCCACAAAGACCGCATCCAAACCGTTACTTAGATGGTTGGATCATTGGTTTTTGTATTCTTTGGTTGAAACAGTACGGATTTCCACAGAAAGTGCAACACTTTTTGCAGAGGGGTCGTTACAGTAACCAAGAATAAGTTGGATTGGTGATTTTAGGGGTAGTTTCCCATTTGCAAGAACCAGAGGTTCACCTCCAAATCCAACCCAATCCAAACCACCAACAAAGGCTTGACCTTTTCTTTCCAGGTCCCGAAGGGCAACTGTCTGAGCGTTTTTGTATTACAGCCCTTGGGAAATGACCCAGAATGGTTCAAAATAGCACGGTGTAATCCCGAAATGTGCGTAAATGGGGTCAATACCCAGCGGGTGTATTCCCAGGGCGTAGTACAACAACCCTCAGAAACTGAGTCGTAATGAATTCGGAGGCCTGGGACATGGGCTCTGGCTCATTGATCGCTGCCCTACTGCGGGCGCCGTGGCGACTCGGACAACTCGCACGGACGGCGGATGGGGCGGAGGAGTCCTGTTGTTTTTTCTTTTTGGTTTCCTTGGTTGAAATTTGACATGGGTCTGTGCCGAAATGGGGAGCTTCCCCCCCCTCCACAAAAACAGACAAGACGTGGCGTCTTTTTTTGGGTTTGCCCCTCAAGCAGAAAACATGTACTCGTACCCTCAGATAGCCAAATTGCTGTTCTTTTACAGACACAAAAAGCCTACAACAAGTCACAGTTGCCGGCGAGAAAACAGCAGCTGGCGATCCAGGTGTGCCAAAATAGGGAGGCCAACGGCCACAAACAAGCAGACCATCTTGGTTTCGTTTGGTTTGCCTCTGAACCAGCAAAGAGAAGTACCCTCAAAAACACGCACCCAAAACTGCAAGACCAAAGGCTGACCTTATTGACTTTTTGGCCTTGTTGGGTTTCCTTCATCGTTCCTTTCAGCAAGAAGTGCCACTTTTTAGAGGGGTGTTTGGCGGATCAAGAAAAGCAGTTGTCTGGTCAATAAAAGCAGTTACCCTCCAACAAACGTGGCTGAAGCAAATCCGGGGCAGTTCCTGGCCTCGCTTTCCCTTTCATTTCAAGGCAACCCCCCCAACAAAAATATATTTGCCAGACCAAAGGGCTTACCAATACATAATTACAAATCACTCACTTGAGATATGGGTGTAATTAAAATGGGGTGCCCCCCAAAAATGTGGTTGTCCTTTCAGTTTCTCGATTTAAAACCAACCCACAAAGCACCCGCACCCATATGGCTGTGAGTTGTTTACGAGTTGGAGCCACCTGAGAAGTTGTTGGTGGTCGTCTGAATCCCCACCGAGTTTTGATGCGCACCACGTCGGGCCCTTTTTGGACCGATGAGGTTCCACCCATTGCGTCTCAGGTGTGTCCGCCTCTTTGCTGGGGCAGAAGCTGAGAGCACCACACGCCTCGAGGCCCTGGAGAACGGAGAGGACCGGACCCAGTCGAAGCATCCCATGCTTGTTGTCTGGAGGGGGGAAACCCCGTTTATTGACGACCAAACCTTTGGAGTTCGACGACCAGAAAAGGAGCTCCGGTTTCTGGTTTCGACTTTTTGTTTGGAGGAGAAACAGCCCCGTTTATCAACGACCACAAAAGGATTTCTTTTGTGTTTTTGTTGTTCCCATGGAAATTTCTAGTGGGGGCCAAGGCCAGTCAAAGCCCGTAAATCATCAAACACTTCGATAAAAGTCTTAGAACAACTTTCTAGCCTGAATCAAGTTCAATCAAAGCGTCAAAAAACAATCGCCGTGATCGATAAACACTTCGATTGAAGTCAAAGTCTCAACACATATTTTATACTTGGCTTGAACCATTCGGAGCTCGGCATGAAACCTATCTGTTTTTGCTGGCTTCAGTGACCTGGGTTTGGTCCAAGGGCCTGGTAGGGAGCTCAACTGGGAGGCTGCGAGTCTTGTGATGTGTTCGCTGGCATTTTCCTGTCCGAAAACGCCTCAGAAAGAATGGACTTGCCGGAGCGCAAGACCATTGGCTTTCCTACTCGGCTTGTTGCCAGGACTTTGTTGCTTTATGCAAGTGTGCTAGTGCAATTGTGCCAGCATAGCAAGGAAAAGGCAGAAGCGCGGGACGAAAGGCAGAGTTGTGATAGACCACATGAACTCCGGACACGTGGCTTGTGCCGGTGTTCCTCTGGTTTTCTTTCAACAAACAGCCCACAAAGAGGCCCGCTCAACAAAAGACGCACTCATGTTTGTGAAAGTCCGATTCAGGACCATTCGTCAGCCTCGCTTGAGAGCATTCTCAAGGAGGCGAGGCCTTGTTGCAGTCAGTCGAGCAAGTTCTATCCTTTGCCGGTTCTTCATGCCCTCCAGATTTTTCATGGGCCCCAACGTGTGTTCTTGTTTTTGCAAAGAATGAGTTTGTTTGTGATGTGCCTTGCCCATTTGCAGGTACTGTACTTAGAAGCAACGAAATCAAGCTGGTCCCGTATCACATCATACCACTCATCTCTCGTTGCCATAAACACGAGCCAAGCCTTGGAAGGGGCGTCCATTTTTCTCATGGGCCCGGATGGACAGAATTTGCTTCGCACCAAGGATGGATGGATGGATTTGTAAACCACCACGCAGGATGGTGTTTTTTTTATGGTATTGCAACTGAGGTGAACCAAGAGAATAGATTTTGTTTTGACGCTCGTGCAGCTTCTAGCTCAGGAACCTGACCATTAGAAGTTGTTTCCCTCAAACGGTGCAAGGTTGCGCTGCTAAATATGGCGGCCCCTGTTGAGCCTGTGTCGAACACTGAAAGCTGTTCCTTAGCTTTTGCTGCTTTAACCATCCGCACAACGCTTGGAAGGGTGGGTTTCCTTTTGGCTTCCTTGAAAGCCCTCCAGGAAGGGGCACCGTAAAAAACACGCCCCAAGCTCGACCGAACCGATTGGTGTTTGTAAAATTAGCATCGCTCTCTTTTTGTTGGTTTCTGACAGGGGTACACTGGGGCCCGAGCTTAACAACCTCTCTGGGGGAGCAGGGGGGGGGTCATTTCAGAAGCAAACCCTTCGACTCTTTCGGAAAATCGAAATCCCCACCCCAATGGAATTGGCCCCAAACTGGAATGTTTCTGGTGGGTCTTCCACCCCCCACTTTCTTAAGGTGGGACAAGTTTGCCGCGTCCAGATTACCTGGGATGTGATTCAGTCCACCCGCGGGCCATCGCTCGAACCATTTGACCCATTTTCCACGCCGCCGGAAGCGTCCGTCTCATCGTTGGTTGTTTGGTTTATATAAACACCCAACGCCCGTCGGAGGGATAATCAAAACTCCTTAGATGGTCTGGGAGGAATCGGTTTTAAAATTCGGGAGCCCGGACAATTCGGTGTTTTTTCTTTGGGCTTGCCCTAGCTTAACCAAAAGGTGGGATTCCAACGAAAAATGAGACACATGTCCACTTCCAAGCAGTCCAGGTCAGGAAGCAATTCCGCGGCAGCCTCAAGGCGGGGCTGAATGTTGGCTGGTGGATTCCACAAGTTGCTCTCTTTTTTAAGTTGGGATTGTCTCAGAATAGGGCGAAGCCCCATAGTTTTTGGTTTCTTTTCGGTTTCCCTTCAAACCAACCCAACAGGCACTTTTTTTCATGGCTGGCCGTTGGTGCGACCGGATGGCCCCTGGAATCTTTCGGAAACAACTATGGCTTTTCCTCAAAGCCTTTGAACGGTTAGCCCTTTGCTCAAGGGGGAAGAGCAACCCATTTTTTCTGGTTGAGGGGGGGAAGGGCGCGACTCTGCACTGTAACTCAACCAACCAGGAAGGGTGCCTTTTTTCATGGCCACTGGGCACTCGCCTTCTGACTTCGGACAGGCAGCAACCGGTGGATCCGGGTGTGAGCTTGAAGCCCATGGCCAACCGAGCCTCTTAGGGCGCTGAAACAAATGGGTATGCATTGGAATTGTTGGATTTGTTGGGCATCAGAAATACATGGGATTCATGCCCCATGTTTTTTCCCCGTGTTGCCATTCAGAGCACAAAGCGATGCTTTCGTTAACTTGGTGGTCCTCAATGAGGGTCCCTTGTATTCCATTTGCTTGAGCATACTGTTTTTTCCCCTGTTGGTTCCAAAGGGAATTTATCATTGTTGGACATATTCACATTTGTTCCAGGGACGAAAATAAGCAAAGGGAGGTCGTGGCTTTCTGAATAAGGGATCCAGTGGTCCATGTCCAAAACCCCAAGCAATTCCCACCAAAAAGCAAGCAAGCTGAACAGATTCCGGATCGGTTTGATACCCAAAACAAAAAAATGGCAGAAGGAATTCAGTTGGGCGCATGGACCTCATTGGAGCTCCTGCTGGATTCTAGCCTCAGGGAACCCAGCGAAGGCTATGGGGTGGGGGGCTACTGGGTAAGCCCAGAAGAAGCCAAACAAAAACCCTTAAGATATAAGGCCTTATTATGGGGTTAATACGGGATAGCCCAATAGCCACCATAGGGGTCCATGGTAGTGAGGCCTATAAAAGCCTTTATGACTAAATCATCATCTTGGTACAAGCAACCGGTGAAAGGTTTTGGGTCCGACTGAAAACTGTTTGGCCCTAAAATTGTCAGGACCGTACGCCAATTTGCCAAAAAGGGTCAAGCAAGCACTAGCTTCGCAGGCCCAGTTCAGTACCAGTAACATCTTTCTTTCCCTAGCAAGGTCCGCCTAAGAATGGCTCAGGGAACTCTTTCTTTCCCTGTGGGCAAGGTTCGGCTAAAAACGGGATTGATAAAAAATCAAGGCTCCCTGGTGGCTTTTCAGGGAAGTCCCTTGGCTGGTTTCACCTGAGCTCCAGGGCAGCGGCCTGGTGGGCGCCTTGCGTGCGGACAGCGTGCAGCGGGAGAATTGGCTCTCAGCGGTGAGCATCGCCTCTGACATCATGTACCTACTCGGTGAGGCGCGGGGTCCGCCGGCATCAATGGAAGCAGACCTTTGGGGCCGAGGGAAAAGGAAGAAAGAGGGTTGTAGTCTTGCACGGTAGGCGGTAGTCTTTAGACTACTTTGGAGACATGGACTAGCTGAAAGGGTACGGGTTTCCATTTGGAGGTATGCCAAACTGGTCCCCAAAAGGGGTCGAAACCCTGTTCTAGACTTCACAAAGTGCGAGACCCATCTAGGTTTCCTCTCGGTTTCCCTGTAAAGGAGTGGCTACCCGCTTTCCAAGGGAAGTGGAGCGGATTCACGGCAATGTCTGAAATACATTTGGGCCAGTGAACAAACATCACCTGTACCGGCCGATGTAGAGGATCGAGCGTAAGTGTATGGGAGCCGATGTATTTTCACTGAGCCACAATCAAGACCTCGGTATATGAGGATGAGGAGTCCCAGCCATTAATTGGGTTCGGAGAAGTCCGCAAGTCTTGATTTTTCACCCGGTCTTGCGGAAATTCTAGTGTGCCATATATATGTGTTTTTTCCGACTCACATTTACCCCACACCTTGCAAGTAAATATATCTCCACCGCCTGTTTGTTCAGGGACCTCACCCAAAAGACTCCTCCAAAGCCAGCTTGAAAAGGCATAAGTCAACATTCGGCCTAAGACCAACTGCCAACCCGGGGGTACAAATTCGGCATGAAGGAGCACGCAAGGCCTAATGCGTCTGGTTTGGTGATGGCCAGGGGTCCGAATTTCCATCGTTTCGCGGGAGGTACTGGTCCAGTTCCACCGGATCAGCGATGGCCTGGGGGACTATGGCATGATCCGGGTGTCTGCTTGGCTCCATCCTGTGCTGGATGCACTGGTGGAAGCTGTGGCGCGGAAAATGAGGGTTTCCAGGGTTGATTTTTGGGAAAGCAAAAGGGCACGGGCTTGCCTTAAAACAGACACATTCATAGGTGTTTCCCCCACAAATGGTTAGTTTCCATTGGTTTCCCTTGAAAGCAGCCAACAGAGGATCGTCCACCTTTTTCAGAACGGCTCATATGGGTATGTCAAAAAGGGTGGTTTTGGTTGCGGTTCCCCTTTTTTAACAATAAGAAAAGGGTAACCATAGAGGCCAAAAAAAGGGTTCCCCATAGAGGTCACATGGCTTTCTGTCTCTTCAACAAAAAGACAGACCCAGCGACTCAGCGACTCGCCGCCCGTTCGATGCGAATTTGAGGAGAAGGTCACGAGTCTGCGGACGCGGCTGGAGCAGCTGAACGGCGCCCTGGATGCCGCCTATGTGCTGGCGCGGGCCCGTGGACAGAAGGCCCGGCTGGACCAGCGAAACACGGCGGGGGAAAAACGCGAAGAATGAAGCGCACCTAGGTCCCCCAGTAGTGCCCTTTGACCCTTTTCTGGGGAGGGTTCCCCTACTAAAATAGACTACAGAAAAAAGGGTACCCTTATTCCAACCTCTCTACTGGAGGACCTAGGCACCTCTTGCGGATTCGTTTTCGAGCCCACAGAACTTGCCAGAGAAGAGATGCACCCCCCACTTTGAAGGGACACCAACGTGTAAGCCATCATATCAGGGTCTCCTAGTCTATGACACCCAGCCCTGTCCCAAGTTTGGCAGGGTGTGCACAGGTTGTCGTAGCTAAAGCAAAACTGCAAAGAATTCGCAGAAGCATGTGGAAACCTGCAGAATAGAGGGGTTGCAACCGGAAAAGTCGGTGCCTTGCTTTGGTTTCTCTTACCCCCGAGCCTGGAGACTGTTGGCCATGGCTTCCTTTGACTTCCTTTGACCTCGCAGGTGCAAAAGCCCGCGCCCTCTGAGAAGATGTGCTTTCGGGCGCGAGAGGCGGGTGGATTGGTGGACTTGTGGGCTTTCCTTTTGTCCGCTGGCAAGGGAACGCAAGAAAGAGATGTCGTTGGAGGATTTGATCTCGTCACATCGAGATTTCACCTCGGAGCGTTTACGATGCTCAAAGTCGAACGCCTTTTGCTCAGATACTCCTTGAATACGGACCGTACTACATCTTGGCCATTTGAAGTATTACGTTTCCTGAAGGTTGTGTTTGGCGGGGGGGGGGGGAATGTTTAGGTGGACAAGTTTGTCCGGCCCCTGAGTTGTTTTTGTGTTTCCCCGTCAACAGTGGGAGTAAATCACGCAACTTGCTCAGAACGATTTTCTGAGAACCAGCGGGACAAGTCAGCTGCAATTCTGCAGCCCGCGATTTGCCGGCCGCTTAGGTCTGGAAATGGAGCTCTGAGCAACCTGTGACTGGGTGCCTTCACGGCTTTTTTTAACTTGGTAGAGCCAAACGTCTTCCGGTTTTCTGGGGCTGCTCACCTGTCTTTTCTTTCTTTTGCTCAAGAATCCATTGTTTTTAACGAGAACCTATCGCTATTGGACATGATTTTCCACGGGGCTTAAGCAAATGGAGGTTTCGAGACACCGACATCCCCCGCATAAAAACGAGGGAGCCATAGAATGGGACAAGTGCAGCCTAGCCGTGCACGGCAAAGAGTTGTGTGTAGAGAATAGGTTAGTGCTTGTGGAGCATCCTTTCTTCCATGTGCTGAAACGAATATGTCTTAGTTTCCCCTCTCCGTTTTAAACGGAAGCTATCACTACTGGACATATGTTCAGTTTTTCCAGGCGGCGAAAAAGCAACAGGAAGCTTGAGGGACATCCTTGGAATGCGACCCGTAATAGAAGCTGTTTCGCTTGTCGGCTGTCGCTGGAAGGCCATTCAGCGGGCCTTCTTGAGCGGCAAGAGCAGCCATGCAGGGCAGATGCTGCAAATCGCAGATGAGCCGCGCGGCAAGCGATGGGTACTGGCCATGTAGTCCATCTCAGGGGGCTCTTCATGGGGATAGTAAGACCCGTGCGGACTTGTTTTATCCATTTTTGCAGAAATCGACGAGAAGAGCTGTTGGGTGCTTCCCATGCCATTGGTTGCCCATGCCATGGCTTGACTTGATAGGGATTTATTGACAACCATGGCAAAGGGTGTAGAGCCTGGGTTGCCACTACCGCCAACTTGACTTGGCCCAGTACCAAGGAATCATGGCCAACAACTTAGTAACTTGGCTTTCAAGCACCGCAGAACCCCATTCAACAAACACGGGCCCTTCTCTTAAAATCAGTCAGCACGGGGCCCCCCCCCGCCCGCTCTTTTGATTCTTTACATTGGTTTGGGTTTACCACTTTCATACCAGATTCAATATCAAGGATGTTTGGCAACCATTGCAACAGTTCGTCAGGTAACCATGGCCGCGTGGGTTTGTCTCAAAATAGCACTCAGACTCGTTGGTGTCCTTGTGGTGTCCCTTCAAATATCATTAGAAATGGGGCTCCCCATTTTGTGACGTACCCACATATGGTTGTTCCCACATATGGTTGTTTCCTTTTTATATTTAAGCAACTCGCCACTCAAAGGAAGCTCACTTTACACTTGCCCAAAAGGTGATGAACCCACCCAAGAAAATAAAGCGAACTTATGTTTCCGTTGTCCTTTTATTTCCCTTCAAACCAACCCAAAACTGGGTACCGAGCCTCCAACATGTTGGTTTCCCTCAAAATTGTTGGTTTGGACTATCCAGATAATTTTGAGACGAACCTCCAAGGTGGGTCGTTTTTTAAAACAAAAAATGGGTACCGAGCCATGTACACACCCAACCACCATCCAAAAGGGCATTCCTTATTTTTCAGGCTGGTATTTTTCTGGGAAACCAAACTGACACCAAACTGAAACCAACCGTTTTATGGTACAGCTTTTTTCTGCGAAACACCCACATTGTGGAACCCTTGAACTCCTTCAACTTCGTGTCGAAGCCTAGAACCCTCGAGACACCCCTAAAACCCTTGAACCATTCAGTAGGATTCTCCATTTCTCCGAGGGCAGTGGTCTTGAGCTCATTTCTCGGCAAACCAAAAAGCTCCATAAAAGCAAACCCAAAAGGTCCAAATTTAATTTATTGGAAACCCAGGTCAAAATTTCGGGGTCTAAGACCAAAGCGCCTCCGTGTCTCTCGCTGGAGGTTGCGGGCGCGGAGCGCGCCGGAGCGGCTGCCCCATCTGCAGCGGGGCCTGGGGGACGCCTGCGCCTCCCTGGGCCGCGTGCTCGGCTCCGCGGAGTTCCGGCGCCACGTGGGGGAGGCGGGCACGGGCAGTCTCAGAGGCGGAGGCCGTGTTGGAGATGGGGTTTAAAGGGGAACCAAAGGGAAGCAACCACGCTAGCTCAAAAACAGGGAGCCGCTGTTGTGTGGTTTGAAGGACATGAAGTTAGGAGTTTAATCCGTTTGGGAGGTGTTTTTCAACATGAAGCCCTCAGAAATTGTTTGTGTCCTTTGGAGTTCCCCTTGAATAGCAACATAAATGCAGTCTACCACCTTGAGAAACATCCATGTGAGTTGTCCATTGTAAAGGGAAGGACAGGCTGACACTGACACTTACCAAATTGCGAGGAAATGGGGGGGGGGGGGGTACTCACCAAAAGACAAGGTTGGGGACACAATGAAGATTGGCCGAAGCTCAGGTCTCATTAGTGTTGTTCTATCACGCCTGGGATTACACCCACTAGAGGAAACAATACCATATAGACTAATTCCACATAAGTCTGATCATTTGTTGCCCCCCGAAACCGATTCCTAACAAGGCTATATGGAGTAGCTGGTTTTGCTGGCTGTATAACGGTCCTAGTACGGCCCATATGAACCTTCATAGCCATGTAGGTAGATCCAAAAGTCAATAGGTTTAGGGCACCGTTCAGGTAGAAACACAATTTGAGGTCTCCGCTTTCTGAGATGCAACGGGAAATTCCTTGAAAGTCAAAATTCCCCACAAGAACCAGTAAGACCACCCGATTTTTGCATGGAGTGAAAAGTTCGAGTCATTTGTCACCTTCCGCCAGGTGGACATGCGCCAGCTGGATGTGGGGTCCGTGGAATCCTTGCAGGCGCGCGCACTTTGCTTGCTAGTTCTATGCACAGAATCGACATCGAACCTTGATCCTAGTTCGGGTTCCCTGCAAACAGAAGCCACATGGGGGTCATGATTTCATTCCCGACTGAGAACCAGTCAAGTATGATTTCGGGTATATCTGAGGGTGTAAGTCAGGGGTCAAAAGCAAGGTGCAAGTGAGATTGAATCAAACCGATCGTAACTTTCCTGATTGAACTTTCAACATGGACACGTATGACTGGAGCAGATCGAGGCGAGAGGCTGAACCCGAGGCCGTGAAGTTTCAAGAGGGGGGGGTTCAGGTTTGGATGTGGAAAGTCTATGGTCACTTTCGGGGCTTGGGACGGGGATGAGCCACGGAACTTCACCAAAAGTAGGAAGTATTGTGGACCTAGAAACGACAACCCATTCTGTTCTACCATGGTTCCCCCCCGCTTGTTTTTGTTATTTTAGACCGAAGTTGGATTGTCCCATATACGGCGTGGGATCTGCATTCTGTAGAGTCCGTGGCTGATCAGGCAACTCCTCGCGAACGTCGGCAGTTGGCCATTGCACCGGAGCCCTACATGGTGAAGGCTGTGACGGATCGGGCGCAGGCAGGGATCTTGTTCAGTCCACAGGTGTCCTTTTTAGCTTTGTTTGGTTAAAAATCGAAGGCACTTGTTTAGATGGGCTTTATTTCATTTACCAGGGCCATCTATTTTTCGGAACTTGGGTCTTTCGGATGGGGCTTTTCTCCCAAAAACAGGCCTGGACAAAGGGGAGCTTTCCGCCGGACATTGTTTAGAAGTCGAAGGCACAGGACACCACTCACATGATTTCCGGTGATTTTCTCGCCAAGTAAGCTGGGGGGGGACTAAGCATCGAAAAGACGTTCGCCCCCGCCGCGCTACAAGCGGAGCTCTTGTTTTTGGATTTTTTGGGGGTTCCGCCAGGACGGGGTCCAGCAGAGGTCCCTGGAGGTGGTCAAGGCTGTCACGGAGCCGCAGGAAGCTTGGCCATCGTATCCCCGCAGACCACAAAATTCCCCGGGAAGTCCGCACTGAAATCTTGGAAAAAAAAAGCAAATCCGGGAGAACCACACAAATCCTGGGAAAACCCGGCGCTAGTCTGGGCGTGGGGTTGAAGAGCGAGTTTCCCATAGTCCAAGTAGGGTCCAAAAGCAAAACGGCGAAGTGGCAAAGGGCTGGGGCTAGGGCAACGCTAGGGGCAACACGCGCATGCGTAGCCAGCTGCATATAAGGAGCTATCTAAATGCTAATTAACGGGTTTGCTCCCACACTCCTGGCTACATTTGTTCTTCACTTCACGGCCGCAATGCCATGTGTTTTGGACCCTGATGAGTTGGATTTAAAAGGAAACGAACGGAAAGCAGCCTCCCATAGATGAGCACTATATGTTGAGAAAGCCTCATGGCACCTTACCTCTTGGGAGTCGTAGGAGGATGCGGTCACCATCACGCCGAGCCGCAGCGAGCGCAGCGAGCGATCGCTGCACAGCTGGAGCTGTTGCCCTACGACGCCGCGCCTTGACCAAAATTGGGCCGAAGCGAACGAGGCGTGGCCGGTCTTTGTGACCGACCTTAGTAACTCTCACTTCCTGAGTTTTTGGACTTTGAGCTTTTCGGGAAGGCAATTTTAGTGATAAATATGCAGTTCAGACTTTTTTTAGGCCAACCCACTCAGGAAGTGAGGATTAGCCCAGACCTTTTTCTATTAAACCTACAAGAGATGGTCGACCTTTGGCTTAGGGGAAGAGCAACCCAGTGGCTTGACACGGGATGACATGGCTTGGGGATTTGAAGCCCTGGTTCCTCAAACCACAGCGGGCCAACTGAATTTGTGTCTCTTTTGGGGAACTCCTTGTTGGTTTTGGAGGGAAGCCAAAAGACGACAATCCTAGCCACCAATGAGAGGGAAGCCCGGCGGTTGCTACGCGACCGGCGGTGTCCATCTCGAGGCGCGTGTCGGAGCCGGGCCTCTCCTTCGAGGTATCGCGGCTGCGGGTGGGGAGCGGCCGAAGGGACCAGCGGGGGCTGGAGCTGAGCCCGGGGCAGCTGTGGATCTTCGGCAAGGGCTCAAGCACCAAGGCGCGGGTGGGGGGGGTAGGAGATGGAGCCCAAAAGGAGATCAAAAGGAGGCCTCCCGAAAAGGACGGTTCTCCAGAAATGTTGCTCTTGGAGGGTTCATCCGTTTAATCTGCAGGGGAGTTCAGTTGGGTGAAAGAGGGCACGATTCAAAATCATGACGGTGTCGCATCTTGCACAGCCCACGGTTTTGCCCAGTTTCCTCGATGGGCAAAACCCTTGATCCCAGTTCAGAGGGGATCCGGAAAACTGTGGTTCACTGGTCCGTTTGCAAGGCTTGGACACCAGCCTTGAAAGGTTCAGACCAAACCTTTCAGATTCCCTTTGAGGGAATTTGAGGGAAACCAGCACCAGGAAGACTTGGGTTGCACAACCACTGGCCCATGTTGCAAGGATCCCATCTTACCTTCGCCAAAAAAAGAAAACACTACACAGCCACTCATGCTAGCCAAGGGCCCGCCCCAATGCCAATAGGGGGCAAATAGGCTGGAGTTTTCTTGGGTGCTTTGGGGGTACAATGGGGGTACCCTCTTTAAGTGGGGGAGGGGGGGGTTCCGGAACAACGAGAGATACAGATTCCCCCCCCCAGGGCAAACCCCTTGCCCTGGGCCCTGGGATGCTTCGCTTGCCTGAGGTGAAGTCGGCGGTGCGGATTCCTGACGGCCTGGACCCGCGGAGTGGGAGCTCGAAAGTGGTTGTTTGCCCAGGTGGGTCCGACCATAGCTCCTTTCTGAAGGCCAGGCAACAAAAATGTAGGCCTTTTGTGACGAAACGAGGGCACATCCAAAAGAAAGGCGCCTTATCCCCAACGCTTGAGCAAGACCGTCAGACGGGGAAATCTGCGAGGCAACGTGGCTTCTTTTCAAGGAGCTCAAGTGTTCCCTGGATCCTCGCAAGTTTGCAAGCTCGAAATGTGACGTTCACTAAGCCCGTTGGGTGTGTTTTGTTTTTGGGTGTGTTGTTTTTTGGGTGCACTTCTTGGAGGAAAGCACAGGGAAACATTTAGCACCACTTTTGGCCCCGATTTCCATATTATTTGTTACTGTAACTCCCAAAGCGGGATTTCACAGCCCTCTTGGTGAGGTATTTACAGAGAAACCAATGAAATCTCTTAGGTGTTTTCGGGGTTCCTTGGCATAGTCCATACCCCCCAAGGGCTCCAATCTGGCTGTCGGCTTGTGCAGGACCGAGTGATGCTAAGATCAGACAAGGTCCTCGAGATGTCCGTCAGGGTCTGCAAGGAAGAGGTGATGCAGCAAAAGGACAGCGGGGGTTTTAGCTAATCAAGCCCATTTTCTCTCAAAAACTCCCAATTCACGAGGTCAGAACACCTTTTCACCTGGGGCGTGTTCCTGGGGCGTGTTCGTTTGCTTTAGGGTTTGTTTAGGGTGGTGGCTGGCTTGTTTGGGGTGGGTTTAAGGTTGCTTCACTCGGTTTAAGCTTGTTTTTCAAGCAGACTGCCAGCCTTGACCGGATTAACGTTTTCCCAGTTGCATGGAGTCAAAACACCTCTGCTGCAATGGCCGGCCGGGGGTGTGGGGGGGGGGGGAAACGGTTTTGAGGGTGATGGTTCCCCACTTGGTGTTTGTGTCTTCCTCGTGGTTTCCCTTTGAATCAGCCTTTTCAAGAGTACCGAGCCCTCGATCAAGGGCCTCCAGAGGCGGCGTCCAGAGCTTCGTGCAAATCCGAGCCATAGTCAGAGTCATTCGAAGTGACTAGCCCCGTCGGGACTGGCCAGGAGTACATCTTCGAATTTGCTTCGCCTGAAGAGGCGGATGTCTTTTGCGAGGACGGAGAGTGGAAGCTAGAAGTCCGCCTTCCAACGATGTTTTTTTCCGTTTGTTTGCAGGAGTGTACCTCCCAGAGAGGATTTTAGCACCCCTCAGTCAGAAAATGTTTCAGGTTCGACTCTGAACCTTTCTTTCCGGTGGAAATCCCATCCGACCCTACATGATGCCCACCAAGGGCTCACCAACGAAGTTTCATACCCACGTGACTGTAAAATAATTTGGATGCTAAGTTGTCGACCGGAAAGTGTAAGCCAGGATCATAGAGCGCTTCCCTTCGCGAGGAGCTGTGGAATCAGGGGGTCCGATGAGTTTGAGGCTCTACGCAGATTTTGGAGGAGCAGCTGTCAATACAGGCCTAGGGTACTGGGAAGATATTGAGATGACTTGGATGTTTTGGTTGACTTGGATGCTTCAAGCAGATGTGAGCGGCAGCTGTTCGGGGAGACATCATTTTGCTGTTTAGGATCTGATGCTTGCACATGCGCTTAAGCCCTTGTTGGTTACACTCCTTTGTCACGCTTCGTAGGCTGTGTGCTGCATTCCTTGACCGTGCAGATGCTTGAGCCCGCTCTTGTACAGCGTTCCCTGCTTGGTTCCGAGGGGTTCCTGAAGCGAGCTGTGTAAAGCCACAATCGCAGCCAGTCGCCAGCAGATCAAAAAGCCGGCCGCTCTTTTGCTCTCCAGATTAGAGTGGAGCCCCCAACAACGCGATCTCATTTTTAGAGGCATTTCGTCAAAGAAGGACGCCCCTCTTGGGTTCTATGTTGTTCTAGGGGAGCAGACTTGCACTGGGTGGTGGGAGTCATTGCCAGATGTCCGGCAATTGAGGCCAGCAAAATGTCAACCAGTCACACAGAGAACATGGAGACTGCACCTTTCCTGTTAAGCGCACCAGTTGTCATCACATGTGACATTGCTGCATGCTAGAGGAACACGCCCACATATTTGCGCACCAACAAGCAAAATAATCTTTCACAAAACATTCTTTTGATCACAACTCAGAAGGGCCTGGAGGTGGCCAAGTTACAACACCAACCTTGCTTCCTCGTGTAACTAAAAGGGCGTGGGATGGCGTGGGTCGGAAAGCCAGCAACTGTCCGCAAACCAAGTCACGAAAGCTGGCTGTGCTAGCGGGAGTTCTCTAAGCTTTGGCTTCTTGGGCTGAGCTTCCCACAATGCCCGATTTAATCAGAGTTTGCGTGGTACATATCGTGGTGGGGCTGGCTAGCTTTCGTTCACCCGCCTCTCAAGCTTCCCTTGGCAACAGTGCCAGCGAGTTGCTTTGCCCGCGGCAAAAGCAGCGCAATGAAGATCACTCTGGCAAGTGTGGCAGAGGCAAAGGAAGTGGAGATCCAAGGCCTGGTCTCCGAGCTTGAGGAGCTACGTATGCTTAGACCTGAGGAAACATGGGCATGGCACGGGTGTGTCTTTCTTAGGTGTCCCCGTTTGATCGGTTTTTGTGAGCAAAGGGAGGGGTTGCCCTATGTTGAGGCACACTGGTATGTGTCATGTTTTTTTTGTTCCTTTTGGTGTCCTTTGAAACTGTCCAATACTACACTGGGTGCCCTGAAACAAATTGACACACGCCCAAGTATCTAGAGGACTCCGGGCCCCCTGCAAGGTGACGGATTCCTCGCGTGACACCCGTCACACAAAAATGGGGCAACAACCGGAAAGTGTTGTGTTCCAACGGCACCGTTGTACTTGATACCCATGAATATGTGGAATCATAGAAAGCAAAAGGGGGTTGGGTGAAAGTAGATTGCGACATTCCCAATAGACCCACCCATGTTGGGGTCGAATGTGGGCCTCTTAGAATCTACCTTCACCCCGCTGTGAGTGTTTTTTCAAGATAGATTTCCTCTTTTGGTTGGACCACAAGGAAACCGCCAGATTTACCCTTTACTTCCCCAAAGGGAGTCGCGCATCAATCTACTCTCATTTTGCTTCGCTTCTTTGTGGGTCGAGGAGCAGGTGCAAAAGCACTTCCCAGCGCCTGTGCAGTGGGTCGCTGCCGCGGACGGCGGAGTTCCGAAAGGCACCGTGGTGAGCCCGGGGCCGGAGGCCTGCTTCCTGGGCGACAAGGGCCTCTGCCAGGCGCAAATTTTGGATGCGGGGGAAAAAATCCTTGGCCAACGGTTCCAAGTTTCCTGGTGGTTTTTTCACAAAATAATACCGATCAAATGGGGTCCCGTATGTCTCAACATGGGTGCACGGTTCAAAGGTGGCTTCGTTTGCCCTTTTTGCTGCAGCTCACAACCCATACAATTTTGAGAGTGGGAATCAGTCCCCTATGGCAACAACCAAAAAGGGGGCGTTTCCAAATCTGCTAAACCCCGACCCAAAAGCTCAGCGAAAGCGCCCATTTGCAGAGGCGCGTGTTTTAGAGGCCATTTTCAGAAGCCTCCAAAAGGGGTCGATTGTTGTGTTGGTAGAATTGGAACACGGCCAGACATGCTCATTTGCTGTAGAGCTGGGTGGGTTGGAGTTTCTGTTTTGAAGCATAGCGTGAACTGGTGGAGATTTGAGGGCAAGCTACCCTCCATGCCCCAAGTGGATTTGTGTATGTTCTTTTGGCGAGAGGCTAAGCCGACCTCGGCCGAAAGTCTAAGTCTGGGATCTGGATGCACCAATCAGCTCCAGAAACCCGGCGGTTTGGAAGTGGGGTTGCCGATCCCTCGACCAGGGGCTCGACGAATCCGAACAAACCAGCACAAACCAACAGTTCTGTGCGAGCTGCACACACCAAAAGCGAAATTGAGTGCAAGCTGCACGAAGAAGAGCAAAGGGTGCCAACTGCGCCAACCATTTCCTGCAGTTTGTCCAGAAATCAAAGACAACCCTGAGGTGGGGGACGAGGTGGTGTTCCTGCAGGCGGAGAGCCCCCAGTACCTGCGCAGAGCTCAGTCGTTCGAGGCGATTGGAATTTGGATTCTGAGCTTCTGACCTTCTGGTGGCAAGCCCGGTGGAAACATCAACCAGGACCATCTATTTCCCAAAAGGACACCACTGCCGACCCGCTTTTCTTTTCTCACCCCCAGCTTGTAGCTTGTGGTTGAGTTTGGTGGTTTGGACCTTCTGGGTTTTGTTGGCTCAGAAGGAACCGGGGTTCAAAGCCCAGGCCACCAAGCCAAACCAATTCGCAGGTAACCGGACGGCTGGGAACTTGCCACTGGGTTTCTTACCTCTGGGTGTTGCATCATTGCATCATGGCTTGCCCTGCTCACCTGTTAGAGTGTGTACGTGATTTTACTTGAATATGCTGTCCGTTGTGATAAACCGAGCTGTCTAGAGCCATATTCTAAGGATATGGAATCTCCGTTGCAACATGTTCACAACGACCAGACAGGCTCGGTTTCTAGGTAAGCAGATCTACATGCTTGCTGAAAAACAGGGACATTCCCCCTGCTGGTTCCAAGCATCGCCTTTCGGCCCCTTTGAAGTGAGGGTCCTTTTGGCGGGGTGATCTTTAAACGGGAATACAGGCCCTAGACAACCCTGGGCCCTTTTTACTTTGGTTAAAAGGGAAGCTAAAATGAGCAAGTTTGCTTTTGTTTTGACACATCCTGCAGGATCTCCTTTTTGGGGTCCGCCCCCTTATCCGGGTTTTAACGTCAAGGGAGTACCCAAATGGTCGCCTCTCCAGTCAGTCAGGCTGCGTTTCCTGCGCGAGAACCGACAATTGGAACGCAAAGATCGCCTCAAGGAGGGTGACACAGTCCAGTTTGTGCGGCTGGTGCTACCGAAGGTACGCCCAAATTCCGGAGATGGCGGCGCTGGCTGGTTCTCAAAGAAACAAAGAACCCCTGCAAATAATTTGGCTAGGATAGAAAGAGATGGGTTCGACTGGCTTAGAATGGTTTTATTCCACTTTCCAGGGCCATATTTTTTTTTTGCAAAAGGTCACCATGCTACAAATGCAACTTGGTGGTTGACTAAAACTGGCACAGTCAATGTGTTTTGGGTGCAACAAGTTGGGAGTTTTGGGGGAACTCACTCATTTGTAACAGCTTGCCTTTTTTTTCACAGCAACTCGCTGATTTCGTCCATTCCCAGAACCTTGTCAGTCGAGCTTGGTAGGGCCGATTTCTGCACCAAGGGAATCCTCACTCCTTCCCCGTTAAACTCAAGCAACCAAAAACATATTCCATTTTTCCCCATGGAAATCCAGTGGGCATCTGAGTTTGGCGTCGTGTTCAAGAGCTTGTGTGTGTTGGGGTGCCTTCTCGGGTTTGTCTTGAGAAAGGAAAACCACGCACGTAGGAAGGTCTGTTGACTGGACAGGTGCGACAGATGCCTGGCATAGATAATCCCAACCTGCAAGCCGGGGATATTGCCGTCGTGGCCACGGGGGCTGGAGAGCGGGACACCAAGCAGACGGCGACTTGGCTTTTTTCAGTCGACCTCAAAATCATTGGATCCGGAAGTGTCTGACCGTCACCTCGGTGATGAATTCAACCTTTCCCCATGGTTTTCCGCAGATGCAAAGATCAGGGACCCTGCCACCCCAAGACCCATTAATTGCAAGGGTCAGAGGCTACGATGCTTTAGGGCCAAGTCTTGAACAACAAGTGACCGAAATGAGTCTGTCTCTTTTAGTGAACCCCCCACAATGATCAGTGTGTGTTTTCCTTGTTGTTTCCTTTGAGGCCAACCCACAACGGGTAGCCTGAAACAACAGACCCAAACGGTCTACTGATTGGAGGCAGGGTCCAAGCCATACTCGACTAGAGCGCGTGAGCCTACATCTCCCATCTTTAGCAAGGGACCGAGAAACTCAGCTGGATTCAGCTGGGCTGTTTTTCCCAATTGGGATGGACCAGGATTGGGCAACACTCCATTTTAAGAACCCAGCAAGCAAAGAGATCGACTTGCTGGTTCGATAGGCAGGGACTAAACTGGAATGACCCCGAGAAAAAACATCTTTTAAGGTTCGTTTAAGGGAATCCCCCAAACCGGGTCATTCCCGACATCCGGGCTCGGTCATTCCCTGAGCACCAGCAAGCTCAGGTGAAATGTGCCAGGGACTACAAGATCCACTTCTGCAGTTCCCCGGAAGTCGCGAGCGCGCGACAGACCATAGACGTGAAGGCTCAGCACGCGGCGGTTCTGCACCGAAAGATTGGCACCTCGACTCCCAGAGTACAAGGCAGGGTTGAGTTGAAAACGATGTCTTGTGAGGCCAGTTTACCGGGAAGCCAAACAAAACAGCAGCATGTTGGGCCCACCCTAATTGCCGGCTGTTTGAAGAGTTGAAGCAAAGTTGAATTAAGAAGTGGGCCTGCAAGGTGACGCGTTTCCCCAGATCTCCTATCACCTCCTGGAGGGCTCGCTGGTCTGCCGAATTTTATTTGAAGGGGGCTACCCAAATGGAGGAGACTCAACTGTCTACCTTTTTTTTTGGGGGGGGGAGTTCCTTCATTTGCCCTTACAAAAAGTTGTTGGCTTTTTTTTCTCAGTGAATCAGATCCATTTGGTCAAGGAGAGAGCTTCGCGGACGTCCACGCTCCATGGGGCAACTGTTTTCGGGGCATTCCGAGGAATGGCTCCACGATATTGGAAATCCCTTGCGACTGATCGCTTTGATCGGCGTCCTGTGAAGCAATATAGTTTTGATAGTTTGTGGTCTCATGCTGTCATGGGACCCGAAACCCTGCTAGAGTTGGCCATAGGGTCTCGCCGAGCGCTTTGATGGGGCATAAACCTTACCACCACCATCGACCAACATGAAAACAAAGGGTTTTGGGTCCCAGAGGTGTTTTTGCTGCAAAACATGTGACCGCGGAACCCCGCGCTCTCGGCTGGATGGGGACAGACCACTGCATCTATTTCGAGGGGTTGGTAGTGGCCCACACTTGAGGTTTGATGGCTCAAACGCTGGCCCTCCGATCCATGATTGTCACAACGATGAGGGTGGACCTCAACGACCCCGAACGGAGGATTCAATGGGTTTCTAAGGGTCTTCTTCCAAAAACAGGGTTTCCTCAAATTTGCAACAGCAACCTTGTTGGGTTTGCTTTTCAATACCACACGGGGTTAGAATCCATTTTTGGGTTCCCCCCCAAAGACTCGTGGTAAAAAGCGACCCCTCGATTTCCACAGCGACGCCACCCACTTCGCCGGATGCTTTGAGGATGCAGGCGAAAGGCTCACAAGGCAAGCACAAATCCTGGGAAGACGGGACATCCTTTGCCTGCCAGCCTGATGCGCCATGTGCCGCATGCGGTCCGCCTTCAGTGCGTGGGAGGCCTCTGACAACGAAACCGTTTCGGCGCTTTGCTGCTTTGCTTCTCCTTTGTCTTCCCCTTTCAATCAGCAAAACGTGTCCGAACATGTGCGGGAAGCAAAAAGTGACAGTAAGTTTTGGCAGAGGAGCCAAGTCTCGCGCGTCATATCACGTGTCTTGGTTTTTTGAATTGGTGTCCTTGTCGGGGTTGATTGACAGATATTCACGCACCAGGCAACCTTTGGAGACCCTTAGAAGTCTGTAGGTTACAATCCCCGTAGCAGCTAGATTGGGGCCCAGCCCAAATCTCATGGTTGGCCTTTGCCGAGAGATAGTGTTCAAAATGGACTGCTAGAGTCCACATTTCAACTACTCCCAGGTCTCGGTGTGGTTTTGGAGTGAGTTGTATTTGTTCTTAGAATTCAAAGACTTGGTTGCTTGACTCATATGATGTCCCTCTTGCAAATTTGGTTTGTCTCCAAAGTTGTCAAACCTTCATGGGCGTCGTTTTCCCGTTGGTCTCCCTTCAACCCCCGAAACAGCGGCCGCCCCCAAGCATGGGCTTCGGCTTCCTTTTGGTTCCCGCAACCAACCTTGCTCCCGCATGTTCGCATGGAACCCAAAAAAGGGTCCCCTGCAAGGAGTGTCCTCTTCAATGGATGTGTGGGTTCCGTATCAATCTGCGTAAACAAAAACACGACTCGTCGCACAAGCACCAGGCTGTGCTGCCGCCGCAGGCGCGGGTGTTGTTCAAGAACCTCGCTCGTGTGGGCTTGGGTGTGTAGAAAAGGAGACCGGTTGGTGCCAAACAGAAGTTCGGAACAATTGGGGAAGTGAGTAGATGGAACCCCCGCAAAACAGGTTTTCGCTTTGGCCTCCCAAAAAAGGCCAGCCCCAAAAGGGGTACATCAGTGTGTCTTTCTTTGAGGGTACCTTGTTTTTTTGGAGTGACTACATGCAATCGGTCACCGCGATTGCAACCGGATTGCATTTATCCTCACACCAGCACTTCAAAAGTTGGTTTAAATTGGACTCCCGCTGAGACACAAAAGCAACTTTTGAGAACAGGCAATTCAACACGGCCCGCTGAACAGACCCAGAACATTATTCTCAGAAATCCACTGTACATATTATATATATACACACGTTATATGTATATCACTATATGTGCATACAGACTTATCTCGCAAGACTACTCTATATTCTAGCATCTTGCTAAGGGCATGTACCTCTTGGACTTCGGTTGGGCAAGCCATGTCTTCGCCGGCGGAAAACCTCGCCAGGGCGG
>CAUJNA010003573.1:2500-17500 GCA_963377175.1 Effrenium voratum
CTGAAGATAGTTCCCTTTGGGTTGCCAACACCAGGGGTTTCCTCGAGGAATCAGCCGTGCCTAGCGCTTGCAGCTGGTTCCCTGACCAGTGTGTCGCCTTGAAACTCGCATGTGAGCATATTGGATCAGGCGAATCTGTGAGTGGGATGGGCTTCACATGGGCTTCACATGGGCTTCACAGGTTTTCCTTGTTTTCTAGGTCCCCCGGTAGTGCCCTTTTACCCTTTTTTTGGAGGGTTCCCCTACTAAAATAGACTACAGAAAAAGGGTGCCTGTATTCTACCCTCTCTACTGGAGGACCTAGTTCCCTTCAGCTTTGCTTCACCTCGACTCGCCGTGCTAGGCCGCCAGAAAGGCGAGAGCATCCGAGGCGAGGGGGAGAGAAACCAGGGGCACCCTTGGTTCATGGAAAGCGAAGGGTAAGCAAATTTTGGAGGACCCCCTGTTTTGACACGTACGTGGATAAGATGGTTGGAGCTCTGGTGCAAAACTGAATCCAAATGATCCAACATGGCACTTTCAACCAGGCTGGCTGCTGCAGGTAGCCTCCAACTGGTGGCTTCTGAAGCACTTCTGGATGTTTTCGACTGTGCCTTTGCCTCTCAACATTTTTTTTTTTTTTTTTTTTTTTTTTTTTCGGGGGACCTTCAAAATGGTGGCTTTCTTTTCGGTTCTCCTTGCGCATAAGAAGGTAACCTCAGAGGCAGAGACACCCAAATGAGGAACCCCCGCCTTTCGAGCCTTGGCTGCGCTCTCGAGGCGGATGATGCTTCGCCGCCCGCCTCAAGTGAGGGGGGTGGCGCTGGTACCCTGATTAACCTCGGGGGGGGGGAAACGCATTCATTCGTCCCCAAAGGCGCTGGCAGGGACTGCCAAATGGCGTGCCTTTGCGTTGCCTTTCATTTCAGCGGGGATTAGTTGCTTGGTTTGTTCTGGGGATAGGAGGTCCAGCATCTGAAGAAAGGGACCACACAAGGCGAGTGTCTTTCCCTTAAAGTGAAGAATCCTTCCCTCAATCCATTTATCTCCCAATTGACACATCGGGCTTTTCGGATGTGTCCTTTTTTTGGATGGCGCCCAAGTGGTAAGGCTGGTTTAAAGGGAAACCCAGGGAAGACCACCAGAAAGGCGGGGGTCCGATTTTTGTTTGGACACAAACCCATGGATCCGCGGGTTTAGCGGAATCAAATCCGGCCGCAACGAGCCCGCGGCTCGAGGGCCCGGAGCCTCGTGCTGCTCCAAAGCGACAGCTTCTGGCAGCGCAAGGGGCAGACCATCCTGCTGAAGCGGCCAGGCCGTTTTGCGGGCTGGCTCGAGGGTTTCCAACCGCGTTTAGGGGTTTCCGATTTTGAGAAACACCCCAAATGGGCGTTTCTCAAGATGGACTTGGGTTGTAAGAGCAACCAACCATTTTAGAGACCGAGAAACACCTATGACCTTTTTGGGTTCCGTCCGTTAATTTGCAGGGGAGCACGATTCCATAGCCGTCCGATCAATTGGTTTCCCCCCCCTTTTTGTCCGGGGTCACTTTTTTTGTGTGGAGTGGAGTGGCTGTTTGTTCCCGTCTCTTGACCCCCCCCCAAAAAAAAAACAAACAGAAAGAGAGAAATCCGACCGAGCCCCCCCATGTTCGGGCATCCCTGAAGGGTCTATGGCTCAAGTCTTGGGGTTTTCCAGGCAGCACCTTGGAAGCCAAAGAGTTCCAGCTCCATGCCGTGCTGGACGGGCGGTTTGACGCAAAAAGAATCCCCCCCCCCGATGGGAGAGACGTGGCGAAGGCACTGAGAAACCGAACCCGTGGATCCGACTTGAGTTTTGGGGTTCCCTACTTACTTTTTTTTTTTTTTGGGGGGGGGGGATTCAACAACAGTTTAGGTGGTACATTTCTTTTGTTGGGGGTGGTGGATTCAACTGGATTCCGCTCTGTCAAGTAACATAATCTTGTTCCCAGATTGGTGGCAGATCGCCTGGGAGTGTTCCCACCAACTCCAGCGGCAGAGGTGCCCGTTTTGGTTTGGCCATCTACTGCGCATGCAGGGAGTTGTGCCATCTACGTTCACCCCGCTGTTGACAGTTGTTGAGAGGGAGGGTGTGGATGATGTCATAGGTCGTTTTGGTCTCTGCTTCAAAAGCGATGCAGAAGGCGAAACATGTGCCGGTGATTGCCATTGTTTCATCACGCTTCCCAATTTCTGAATGGGGCGCCCGAGATGCGAACCACTGGCAAGGAGATGAAATCGGGAGCTCAGCTCGTGCGAGAATTCAGTGAGCATCTGCACCTTGGCGGCACTGGCTAAGGTGCTGTTTCCCGCTTCCTGCGTCATCCTTTTCGACACTAAATAAGGGTACAGTCCGTATTTTCCATTCCAGGTCATACTTTGCGTTTCTTGTTTGTTGCAGGCTTCTCCAAAACTTAAGGGAGCAAGTTGTTACACCTTGCTGCACCTGGGCATGCAGGCCTTGATGCTAAGTTTCTCAACAAAACACGCGTTCTCTTTGAGAATCGACTCCCGCTAGTCATGGGAAGGGATCTCTGAAAATGTACTGGGGCGCATCTTACGCTTTTCTTTTGGGTCCTTGGCTTTGTTGTGGCCCGCATTTCACGTACCAGCATCTGGGCATCGCTAGATGCTTAGACCGATCATTGTTGTTTCTATTTGGATAAGTGTTGAGCAAACGCCAAGAGGCCGTCGACCCCCAACAAATAGCGCATAGGCTTGCACTGACGATGGGTGCTGAAGCCTTCCACTGTGCCGATCGCACAATGCACCCCAGACATACTTGCAGAATGTCCTTTAGGAGCTGTTCTGGGGTTCCATGTTGGTTTGGACAATGTTTGGGGATTTTTGCGGGCGTTTACTCGGCAAATGGGCATGGGTCAAAGTTAAACCACCAAGAAATATACAGTCCTTATTTCCATTTGCCAGGCTTCCATTTTGGGTGCCTGCTGTACTATTTTTGACTCACCCAAATGCGTTTTGCCTTTTGCAGGGCCGAATCGTTTGACCAACCCATGGGCGATCCCGGAGTGCCCAACGATCCCAGCCAGGTGGCCCACGGTGCAGAGCGCAGTGCTCAAGGCGAGGGACAAATGGGGCCGACGAGAATTGTGGGCCCAACAAAAATATGGCCATGGGTCAACGTACCCGCAGTGAACATCCCAATCCCCGCTAAAATCGACTAAAATGGGTGGCGCACCTACCCCAAAATGGTACCATTGGTTTTGCCCCACAGCCACATAAACTTCCTTAGGTTCATAACGTGCACTTGGCTATTGGCCTAGGTTTCTAATGTAAAGTTGCAGATGGGTCGGGATTTGTGGTTGGTGGCCTTCGCGTGCTTTTGCTTTCCTTGTCAAGGCAAGCAACTGCCAGGTATGGTTCTGTTGCTCACTACTTGCCTCGGATCCCTTCACAAAAGGAACCATGGCCCACTTGAATTCTTCCTCTTCCTCCTCATCAGATGGCTGAAGGAACGATGGGCGGGAACAAAGTAGCCTGCTTGGCATGCAGGAGCGTTGCAGGGACAGCGGCACGCTTGTGTCCTACAAGTACTTTCGCACTGATCCTCCGCGAAACAAGATGGTCCCCCAAATTGGCCACGATTTTATTGGATAACGAGTCTAAAGGAGCCCCAAAACATGAAAACATCGAGCAAAAAATGTCGAACGAAAATCAAGCTGCCCACACGACACGGAAACCGTATGGAAAGTCCAAGTCCTTGAAGTCGCATCTGGTCGGTCACACTCCCTGGCATGGTTCAAGGGAAACGACCCCTCGCAGAGAAAGTCGTGCATCTTTCGCTCAGGCGGAGAGCTTGTGCCTGTGGCTACATGGGCCGCGGGGTTGCGGCAAGAGCCGACTCGCCTGGGACAGGCGGGTTTGCGGGTTCCCGCGGCGTGGCGTTTTCTTGGAGAAGGTCGGCGTGGCGTTGCGTCAGGTGATTTGTTGATGCTGAAATTGCCAGCGTGGATTGATGATGTTGGCTTTGTGTTGGGTTTCTTGACGTCGTTGGTTTTGAGTGTTGATTAGTGGTGCTTTGTTGCAGGCCGATCAGCAAGGTCTGAAGATCCGGGGGCGAATTCGGGTGTGTGTGTGTGTTTTTCCGTTTTTTGTTTTTTTTCTTTCCGGGGGGTTCCCTCTTGGGAAAAGAACAAGGGTACCCAAAAAAAGAAAAACCGACCACACCCATATGAGATTGTGAGATTGCTCAGGGGCTCGCAGGGTCACACTACCAACCGCAACTCTCGGCAGCATGATCCGGTTGCAGAAACAGATCCCCACGCCCGTTTAAACATGGAATTGGGGGAGGGGGTGACCCTGGAATTCCAGTTACGACTCCTGTGGGAAGACTACAGAAACGGAATTGCTGGACCCCCCCCACCCCCCACCCCCTTATGGTAGGGGGGATTTCACTTGAAGTTCTGCTCCTGGTGGGAAGTATGTCCCGAGTTAGGATGCTAGATGGGTTCCCTTGCGACGTTGCCTTTCTCAACCACAAGCGGGTTCCTCATTCAAACACGTTCTCAAGGGAAAATCTGCAGGGTCACCAACGAGTGAGAGCTGGGCCTTCCACTGCCCTTGGAATCCATTGCCATGGGGGGACATCACGCGGCAGCAGAACTGCTCCAGATCTTTCATTCTCAGTTTGATCGCATACCATGGCCATGGCTCAAAATTTGAACCAGCTAAGGGTTACAAACAGGTTTTCGTCTGGGCGACAAAATTTGAAGCTAAGGTTCCGAACCTCTCTCTTTGTGTTGCGTCTTTTCCATGGTACCCGGGTGCCAAACAGTTTGGGACCCGTCGCGCTACTCCAAAAGCCCACCGTCGGCGAGGGGCCTTGGGCAGCTCCTGGCGCACCACGTCTTCCGCGCCCTGGAGGCGGCAACGGCGGGCGACGGCCCGGGGCATGTGGGTATGGGTCAAAATTAAACCACCAGGTTTTAGCCCTGGGTTACATTTACCAGGGCCCCATGTTGGGTACTATTTTTTGACCCACTGCCATTTGTTTCTTCGTTTACCGGAAGGAAGGCCGTTTGTTGGGAGGCTGCCAATCCCGTTCCAAGTGATCAAGTCATGGGAACTGCCCAAAGAAAGGGAGGTGTTTTGGGTTCCGTCTGAAAATCGGTAGGTTTTTTTTTTTACATGGAAACTTGGCTTTCTCTGGGTTGGAGGGGGTGACGGGCAAGAGGAAGTTAAGACTTGAAATGTGCTGAAACCTCTGCACAGTGAGTTGCCATTGGGGGAAGAACCTCTCCCACCAGCGACAAGAAGAATTAGATCACAACCTGCCAAAGGGACAAGGTTGATCACCCATAAAAGACTCCAGGTAAAACAGCACACTCAATGCACCAGTGGGTGCCCTTGGAAGAACGGTCCCACGTGAAGAGCAGTTGTTGTTTTTCATCAGGGTCAAATCAGGGTGGTCCTTCCAAGCCTACCTTTTTCAGAACAGAGTCCTGCCTACAAGTGACTTACACACCATTTTCGCGGGGTAAGCCAGCTCGCTCTTCTTCATTTGTGGACTGAAACCCACTCCTTCTCCTTGGGAGATGAACCCCTGAGTTTGGGTCAGGGTGAAAGGGGACCCTGCCCTGGTCTGCATTCCAATTGGGCCAAGCCGCGAACGCGGGGCTGCGAAAGCCGCGTCGCAAGGAGCTAGCTCTATTGCCCATCGACGAGGAGGATGGCCGGATCTTGGTGACTCTTCAGCTGCTTGGCCGCGAACGTTTTTTCTTCAAGAAAAACGAATCCGGCTGTGGCAAAAATTGGCCGAAGCCAGTTGCCTTGGGACCCCCTGGATTTTCGTACGGGGCTGGCACCCACTTGGGCTTCTACGGCCTGAGGCCTGAGAAGGCGGGGCGTGCGTGCGTGCGTGCGTGCGTGCGTGCGTGGGTGCGTGGGTGGGTGGGTGGGTGGGTGGGTGGGTGGGTGGGTGGGTGGGTGGGTGGGTGTGTGTCTTTGTGTGTCTTTGTGTGTCTTTCTGTGTCAAAACTAGAGTGAGCGGGGCGATTTTTCTTCGATTTTGCCACTTAACAAAGCTGCGATGCTGGGTTCAAGGGCCACAGTCCTGGCAACATCAGTCTGTAGGCCCGAGCGATGCTAGGCTCCAATGGAAACGCGTCTGTGCTCGGAGTTGCCGTGCTTTTCCTGACGCTGCATGCAAGGAATCATGGACCTGACTTGAAGTTTGCGATTGCTTCCGCCTGGCGAATCTGCAAAACCATCGCCAATCATTTTGCAGCCGCACCCTCCACAAAGAACGCAAGAGAGCAACAGGAGAAGCGAGCGCGGGTGGAAGCAGCCCTGTGGGATGTGCGCGCAGGCACTTACAGACGCATTGTGCGGTTTATGGTGCCTCAGTTGTTCAAAGCCAACTTTCTTTTTTAATCCACTTTCATTAGTCATGGCCCAACAGTTTTTTTCCTTTGTCCTGGCTCCTCCGGGCAAGTGAGGTACACTTGGGCGCTTTCGGAGTTCTCGGCATGCTACACGCTTCGTGCCTGGATCCTTCGATACAACAGCTGGTGCAGCTCATGTTCATGTCATGCGTCTATCTGTCACACCACTTGGTTCTCACAAACCGGTTGACATTGAACAAGACGAACTTGAAGATAATTTATGTGGTCTTTTATGCATCCTTCATCCCTTTTGTCTTTGCTAACCCCAATGGAGATGATGGACGTGCAATCATCACGCAGGGTTTCAATACATCTTCTCGAATGATCATGTCAGTGGTCTTCATGGACACTTCCACCGCAGCTCCTGCACAGCTGGCAATTTCACTGGCAGAGATTGGTGTGCATTGGATGCGGCACGCCTCGGCTGACATGGTTTTGTTTGCATGGATGCAAACACTTGTCGGTTGTTCTATCATTGGGATTTCAGCCTTTCTGGAATTTTGGGTCACTTCGCACATTTCAGTGTTGTTGGACACTGAGTGCATGGTATCTAGCTTCAGGAGGATGCTTCGAGGAGTATGCGATGGTGAGGTTATGTTGAATGAAGATATGGAAGTTTGTGAAGATGCCGTTTGCTTGAAGCATTTGCTGATGACACAGGGCAATTTCAAAGGCAAAGGCTTCCAGAAGCTCTTGGTGCCCGAGGAAAGTGGCCGCTTCCAAGAGTTTTTGAAGCAGTCCATGGCTGACGCGCAGAAAGCAGAGGAAGAAAGAACCATGACTCCTCCGTGTTTGCGCATCTCTCTGCGTGGGGCTTCAGACATCCGTGTTGGAGTAGATCTTTGGCACGTCTTGATGCCAGGCAGAAAGGATGGGATGCTTCACTTGTTGGCCCTGAGGGAAGATAGCGAAGCGAGGGCAGCACCCCCCTCAACTACCAATGTGAACCAGAAGATCTCTCAAGAGCCAGCAAGCCCGACATCCACCGTGGCAGATGATTCATTTGATCGCGAACCTTCAGAATCATCATACATGTCACAGAAATCTTCGGCGTCCTTCTTGCAGAACTTTCCAGAGCTAGTGAATATGACTCTGTGTGTGGATGCCACTACTCATTGGTTTGATGTGGAACAAGCACATTTGAGCTTTCAGAGGCAGCCTCAGAGCTCGGATTCTTCTATGCCAAGCTTGCGTCGATTGGTTCGGCCGACAGATTGGGAAACTGTGAGATCCAAGTTGAAGGAGATCGCGGATCAGGCAGATGGTTCGATGGACCTTCGACTACGGCTGGTGGATGATGCGAAGAGGTCCATGATTGCTCAAGGACACGTTTCCACCTACAAACCACCGAGAGGCCATGAGGATGGGGTGAAGCTTTGTTTGCAACTCACAGAGATGCTGTTTGAGGACAAGAACTCGAGGGATTGGAACCTCGCAGCAATCAGCGAATAGCACGCAGTCAGTTATAGCTGAAATCATTCTTCATCATTTCTTCCAACGACAGGGAGGAGAAATGCCACCGTATCACAATGCATTTTAAGGTTTGTGCTACCTAAAGGATAGCAAATCGAGGCTCCTTGCTCCATCAGCTAGGTCTTGTGGATCCAGGGGGCATCCCCTACAGCAAGTTTTTCTCGCGAGCGTGACAGCGCTGAGCGACCAAAAAGGAGCACAGTCGAACACAGTGAAGCCAGATTTCATGATGGTTATTCCGGGTCCAAGTCGCGCAATTCTCTTGCAACTCAAATCGCTGCAATTCTGAGCAGTTCAAATTCAATGCCCTGAAGCAGATAGAAAACTGAGGGGAGTATGGTGACGATGACGATGGAGAAGGGGCTCATGTATGATGATGATGATGATGATGATGATGATGATGATGTGGTGGTGGTGGTCGTGGTGATGATGATGATCAGGATGAGGATGAGGATGAGGAATCATGATGATGATGATGATGATGATGATGATGATGATGATGATGATGATGATGATGATGATGCTGATGCTGATGATGATGATGATGATGATGATGATGATGCTGCTGATGATGATGATGCTGATGATGGTGATGCTGAAGGATGATGAAGGATGACGGATGAAGGATCATGAAGGATGACGGATGAAGGATGACGAAGGATGAAGGATGAGGATGGGACGAGGACGATGACAACGACAAAGGTGGTGGTGGTGGTGGTGGTGGTGGTGGTGGTGGTGGTGGTGGTGGTGGTGGTGGTGGTGGCGCCGCCGCCGCCGCCGCCGCCGCCGCTGCTGCTGCTGCTGCTGCTGCTCCGTTGCTGACGATGATGATTTTGATGATGATTCGTGATCATAACAATGAGACTGAGAGTCAAATTTTGCTTCTTTTCAGCAGAAGCCAAATACAATACAGCACACTTGAGCCTGGATTTTGTCTGCCCAGAAAGCAAGCAACTTTGGTGCCGACACCTGCGCCGGTTCAGCTGACTCAGGACAGACAAATTTTGTTGAGTGATGTGTTCCTGGCCTGCGTTGAGAGCAGACGTCTCACAGACAGTAGAATGGTGCCATGTCGCACAGCATGAGTGATCATTGCTGACGCGTATATTTTGTGTGTTCGAACCATCATCAGCTTCGACCATCTTTTGACGTTATCTCTGCCCAGAACTGAGGCACCCCAAATGTCACAAAGCATCCAACTGGTTTGGACACTCGCAGCTAAAACCTGCCAGCTTCTCCTTTGCCATGTCTGCGAACACCGCGGACCTCGATGTGAGCAATCCCGAGCAGGCAAGGTCGGGCAACATTGCATACCCCAAATCGGCAGTCCAAGACAATTGACAGAGAGCTCTTTCATGGTGCCCGCTGAAAGGCAAAACCAAAGGAACGTTGTTTCAACAATGGGTGTTTGACCATTATACTTTTTGGGAAGACCATTTGCATGGCAAGCATAACATTACCCCATTAGCTGTGGTTTTGAAGTGGAAACTAAAAGGCAACACCACCAAAACACCCACATATCCCCACCCCCCTAAATATGGAATTGGGGCAGGGACGGGACCCTGGCATTTTATTTATGGTTCCATTTCGTGTTTGGGCAGGCAAGAATAATGGAATTGGGATCAACTTGGTTTCAACATGTAGGCCTTGAACCTATGCAACATCCGCAGCGTGCTGCAGCGGATGGAAGACTCCATCATCTTCAGCCTCATCGAGCGTGCCCAGTACCGGGTAAACGCTCCCGTCTACAAGGCCAAATTGGGTCCAATACTGATTGGGACGAAATCCTACACTGCCGAACAAAACCTGAATCGGTGATTCCCCTGTAAATACCAACAACAGCTGGCTTCAGATTGTGTCACAGTGGTGCAGGATGCCATCCATCCACAGTATGGGGGTGTTTTTTTTGAGAGGGCACCCTTTTTGGGGTGGTTTTGAAAAGGGAACCACCAGGACAACCAAAGCCATTTTCGGGATCTCCAAATTTTTGCGTGTTACCGGTTCGGATTTTTGTTAGGGGTGCACGCCAACCACATCACTTCCCCTTTCAGGCCCCCTTGAAAGTGCTCTTTGATTCTTCATCGGCGGCCAGGAAGGGCTTCCCAGCAGACGGCTAGAGGAGTCCTCCCATGAAATATGACAGGCGGAGGACATATGGGTATGGGTCAAAATTAAACCAGTCCATTTACCAGGGCAACCTATTTTGGGTACCATTTTTGGACTCACAGCCATATATGACACAAACAAGGATGCAACTAAGAGGTTCGGAATAGCCAGAACTGACTAAAAGAACATCACAGGCTTTTCGATTGACGTGAGACCCGATGGGCGGAATCAAGGGTTGTCAATTTGTTAGGACCCTGTACGATGCATTTGTGCAGCCCTTTAGACGCCCCTTAAGACGGCATACTCTTTCAGGGCCACCATGTGCGCCCGCCGCGATCGAGGCCGAACACGGGAGCATATTTTAACACGCTCACCGGCCGATGGCGACCCATCGAAAGCTTTCGGGGGGGTTTACAAGACCCCCTTTGGGCCAAGGAAGTTGTTCCTATCTTTCCTTGCAGTCCACAAATGCGTTGTTTCAAGGCACGCACCCGGCACTCGATTCTGTACCCCCACAAAGAGCAGCTTCGGGGCCCCAAACGACGTGGCGCGTGTGTACCTTTTTTTTTAAAACAAAAAACACATGTGGCTTGTTACTTGTCACAAGATTAACGGGATAAGTTTGGGGTTCCTCGATTTTCAGCCACAAAGTTTGGTTTCCAAGACCAAAACCACGGAAGTGAAACCACGGCAGGCGCATCACGAGCAGTTGGGGAAGTTCAGGCTGCACCAACTGGCTTCTGTGGGCTCCAATGGGTGCCTGGGGGATTGGTTCATCTACCAGACCGAGTGCCTGCACTCCCAGGTCGGGAGGGGAGGGGAGGAGGAAAGGGGAGGGGAGGGGAGGATGGGGAGGGAGGGAGGGAGGGCTTTTAGATTCGGCATGGGCAACTGGATAGTGGTTTGTACCTCTGCAGATTTTAAGGCGGATGCAAGGCGCAAACTCGCTGTTTGTTGCCCAGCACTGGCATGATCCACTTTCTGCTTCTGTTTGCAGAGTTGTTTGCAGGGAGGTTTGTTCCCCACTATTTTTCCCAAGTGCTTTGTTTGGTGTCTTGCTGTTTTTTTGTGCGTTTTCAGACTTGTAAGTGAGGAACATCCAAGCAGGTTGTTTGTCAATGTTTTTTAGATTTCTCGATGCTTATTTTGGTTTGAATCTAATCTCAGAAGATCAGAAGCCAAAGGTAGGAGGGTCTGCCTTCTTTGAGGGTACCCTTTTTGGGGGTGGTTCAAAGGAAGAAACCATAATTTTTGAAAACCCCAAAAAAAGAAGATACACTTGTACGGGGCCCTGGGGCCTCCAACGTTGCAAAACCAACAAGCACTCCTATTGTGTTCTTTTTAGGACGCCCCCCAAGATGGCAAACCGGATTTTCCTCTTCCACCGAAAAAAACCAAAAGCAACGCGCGCCGGCAAAAGATCGAAGCGCCCGAGCGCAGCGCCCCAGCTTCGCGAGGTGCGGCGGTACGAGCACCCCACGGAGTTCGCATTCTTCGGGCCGCTGCCTGAGGCAAGTCTGGGCCAAGCGGAGTCGAAGCCCAAGGCTGGGGCCGGAAGCGTGTCCGCATTTTTTTCCCAAAGAAGGGTACCCTCAAACAAGACAGGCCGATCTGTTTTTTGTGTTTGATGTAGCCAAAGGGAAGTCCGAAGGATGGGCCGTGATTTTGGCTTTTGCTTCTCGAGAGCCTCATGAAGTTTTGCGCGGCGACAGGGCAATGAGCTCTCAAGTCGAGATGCGTAAGATAAAGGCAGAAAGATACAACTTCGCTGGTGCATTCTGGGGTGGCCAATTTTGATCTCGGTTTGCGGTCATGCATACCCTTTGAGGGGGACCTCATTATGAGCCTCTTGCTGAGGGACGATGTGAACCCTCGTGGCTTGTGCGATTCCATTGGGTGAGAAAGCCCGTGACATCGTAGTATGTGTCAGTTGAGGTACATGGCTGCTAGTTCAGGCGGCAGGAAGCGCGGTAAAACAGGTTCGGGGTGCCCAACCAAACCACCTTGATGAAGGACGATGAAGGGATGAGTCTTTTTCTGTTAGTGTGGGCAGTTGGTGATTGTAAATCCGCTTTGTCTTCTGTACACCATGCGTGTGTACTTGCGCAATTTGCAAGACAGGGTGTGAATGTGGAGCAGCTTCATTGCGTTGAAGTGCATGTGGGGGTCGATACCTAGCATTGATGCGAGTGCCCGCAAACCGTGTGCCCAAGCTGGTGGTAGGTGGACGAAAGCCCGCGGTCTCACTGAGTCTCACTGAGAGCTCGGACTAGAACATTATATAGAAACAACTTGAGGTGAATGAAGAAACATCTTTCAACTCCAACCGGACCACTTTCAGGTTTTGTCTCAAAAGCGGGGGGCCCGGGGGCCCCCGTCTTTTCTTTTTTTGGGGGTCTTCCTTTTGATCCCCTTCTAGGGCTGCAAGAAACCGGCCAGGTGTTGGCGGCGGTGCCCCAGGAGGCGCTGGTGAACCGGAAGCTCCTGGAGCTGTACCGAGAGAAGATGGCACGGAGCCCCTGACAAAAACGGGGGGGGGGGGGGTTTGGGGGGGGGGTGCTCAAGGAAGACGCTGGAAAAATTGGGCGAGCACCACTTGCACGTGGGGGTGGCTCCATTTTTTTTTAAAGCTAGGGTTACGCAGGTGTTGTTGGTCTTTGGTTTCAGTTGCCCAAGGTGCCATCTTGGTACATTATTTTGAGCAGCCACATGGGCGTGTCAATTTTGGTTGAGGGCCTGAACACAGCATTCTAAGACACGAATGTCGGGTCTTCGAAACTCGGCAAATCAATCATCAGAGGAAGCGTGTGTCCTTTTTTTGGGTCACCCCCGAAAATGGCTTCAGTTGTCCTTCTTGGTTTTCCTTTAAAGCCACAAAAACAGTATGTTCAAGAAGATGATGCCTTTGGTGCGACGCACATCCCGGACATGCGTTTCGGGCTAACATTTTAAACGGATAAAGTTGGGCTTTCCAAGAATCCAGAAACCAACGAGTGCTTGCCGTGCTTACTTTTGACGGCTCCCATTTCAAGTGCTTGGTTTCGTGATGCGTGTTGTTTCTCATTTTCGAGTAGGAGTAGCTTTTGAGGGCCGTGGCAGTTGTTTTTGCTCGGTCGATCCCTATCACTCCTGTTGGATTCCTGGGGAAATCACTGCTCGCCCCCCGTGAATCTCTCGCGTTGGGTCTCGAAAAGGGGCTCGGGCTGGGAAAGCAGATTGGCCCTGTCTAGGAATTGGAAGGAGCAAATTGGAGTCGAGGGCATTGGTGTCGTCCTTTTTAGTTAAGAATAGAAGCCACTGGTTTACATGGGTTCTATTCCATTTACCAGAGCCATCTATTTCTCCAAGAGGACACCTATGGTCGAGGGTAAAAGGAGTGCAAGCCCATGAACTCCAAATTGCCAATTGTCACCAGCCGAGCAGCTTGCTTCCAGACTGATGCTTTCCAACAGCGCCTGAGCAGCTTCCTAGTGGTTCAACAAGGAGGTCTTCAAATGGCAAATTTCCATTTCAAGAGTTACCACCTGAATCACTGAACTGTGGACACGAGTCCCACATGTTGACGTCCGGTTCCGGATTCAACTTCGCCCTGCTGTGTTTTTTCCCGGCCCCCCCCCCCCCGGCAAAACGGGGGCCGACGACTTCCGAGGTGTCATCTCTCTGCGAGGACGGGGAGGACGGGAACTTCGGCTCCACCGCGGTGGCTTGGCCGCGCGAACCACGGGCGCAAGGGGCGCGCTGTTGGTGGGCAAAAAGCCCCAAAGTAGCGTGCCCTGGGAATCGGAAAGGACGAACACCCCCCGTTTTGCTTTTTCCCCCCCGGGGAATTTAGAGTAGCCCCATGCCCACAAAGTACGGCCGTGTTTGGTTCTCAACTGGACTACTTCGCCTCATGTTGAAGCTTTCACTTCTTTCCGGGCAAAACAGAGGGCATTCGCCCTTTGCGTACTCGCCAAAGCAACTTCCTCTGAAAAGTTCGTGGCTCGTTGTATCACTACATGAAGCATTTTCGATATGGCTGGGCCTTTAACACGGAGCATTGCTCTGCGGCTGTTGACAGGGCCTCTGCTTCCAACAGCAGTCCCCCAAGGGAATTGTCTGTGGAAGCTACAAGGATAGTCACCCTATCTCAGTTGCGTAATGCGGAGAGTCCAAACTCCACTCCTAGTGCACGGAGTATCTCAAGCAATGGGCTCGAATGGCCGAATGCAAGGAGTTGGTTGGCCTTTTTTAGACCCCTGTAGTCCGCATGAGAGACCGGGGCCCGGGGGGCCTGGCGAAAGGGGGGGGAGGAGGGGTTTGGGCAAGAAGGTCTCTTGGGAAGCCTTTTTGAGGCTAGGGCTTAGTAGGCCTGAACGCTGCCTCTTGAGACCCTCCAATCAATAGAGGAACAGTGGAGAAGGCCCTGGCTCATTGTGGGTTACTGCTTCCAGGGCGGACTGGCACTCGAAAGGGTAGATCTTTGGAGCGCGTGATCTTGTTGTATAGAAGCTGTGGCAAGAAATAGCTGCTTTCAGCAGTGTGTTCTGTTGGATCTGAGTGCATCAGATTGGCAACCGCATTGGCAATGTTCCATTGCCATCGGCCTTTCATCGGGAGGTTCTTGGAGGTCTTCAAGGTGTCACTTTCTCAGCTGAATGATCCACTGTCTTTTTCGCCCCAGCCTTAAGTTCCTCTTGAGACTGCGGGGGGATGAGGATGCCAGGGTTCTTGCAGGATCTGACAGGCTTGGAGCTCCACCAAACATGTGAAGCATTGCCGTTTGCTTCCAATGGCTCCAGCTTCAGGGCCAGTCAGCACCCCTGGTGGGTGGTCCTCAGCTTCACTCCAGCTTTTTCTAAAGCAAACTGAACCCGGGGTCAGCTCGACTCATCCCATTGAATGCTACGTCCAAAGGTGCAGGACGTGCATGTGCTCCAAACCATGTCCACCCGGATCTACTTCGGCCTCTTCGTGGCAGAGTCCAAGTTCCGCAGCGAGCGGGCCACGGCGGAGGAGCGATTCGATTCGAGTTTTGG
>CAUJNA010003573.1:22500-117500 GCA_963377175.1 Effrenium voratum
GCTTCTCGAACATAGCACTTTGGAGTATGTGTGCTGGGCTGAAGCAGTTGAGCGGGTGTGCTCATCATGACAGCGAACGTCATCCCCCCCTGTGTTTGATTTGTAACTTGATCTCCACGCAACCGTATTGGCTCAGGCCCTCTTTGCAAAGCCAACCTGGTTAATCCTGCCAGTGGTCGTATGCTTGTCTCAAAGAGTAAGCCAGCCCAGCGACCCAACAACAGCCCAACAGCCCAGCAGCCCAACCCAACAACCCAACAGCCCAATATCCCAGCGTGCCAACCAAAGCAAAGCAAAGCAAAGCAAAGCAAAGCAAAGCAAAGCAAAGCAAAGCAAAGCAAAGCAAAGCAAAGCAAAGCAAAGCAAGGTGGGCTGCCAGCAGCCAACTTCTAATTAAGTGCAATTGGCAGCAGCAAAGCAACTGCAACAAGAACTAAAGCCCAAACAAACAACAATAACAAAAACAAGAGCAGGAACAAACACAAGAGCAAGAACAATAACCAGCACAAAAACAAGAACAAGAACACGAACAAGAGCGAGAGCAAGAACAAGAACAACACAAAAACAAGAACAAGTTCCGGCCTTGCATTGCAGTTGCATTTGTTCAAAGAGATGCTCACAAGATCAGGAACAAGTCCTGGCCCTGCATCGCACTGCAGTTGGCATGGTTTGCAGAGAGGTGCTCTCAGTCGTGTTTTCTGAGGGGCTCCAATGCCTTGAGTCACCAGTTGCCAGAAATCCTGCCTTGCGCTTGCGCTGGTTGACTGCCTTGGAACAGCCCACCAATTGCTGCAACAACGATGACAGCCATAGGCAAATCCCATACTCTGCCAGCCAACGTTCTGCCGCCCCAAGGCTTATCCATGACCAAGCCCCTTCTAGGCTGGGCCCACGCATTGCAAGGCTGATGATGGCTCATCCACCCCCAGACTTCCAAGCATCAGAGCCAGTGACTGTGCCCCAGCTGCTGCCAAGCAGCATCAGGCTGCTGCCTTGGGTTGGCCGGCCTGGTGGAGGGCTTTCTGGGCTGAAAGGAAAGCTGCTTTGTGCCATGCCCTCAGGAAGGCAAGTGGGTGCACCCTCCCACTCACACAGGCGTGCTTGCATCAGTCCAGCAGACTGTGAGTGTGAGTGGGCAAACTTTGCAAGTTTGTTTGGCTGCAGTCAGGGAGGATTGGGTGGGCTTAGCCACCTTGAAATAGAAGGCATTGGTTTACCAAGATGGCCTAGTTGAAGGGAGCCCATTGCATAGGCTGAGCCCATTGCATAGGCTGAGCCCATCAGCAGTGAGGGCACTGGCTTTGGAAAGGGCCTTGTCTTTGAAATGTTTGCAATGTTCAGCTGTGCCTGTGGTTCCATCAAAATGGAAACACCTCTTCCAGAGATGAGGACTTGCAAGATTAAAAGAATCATTCTTTGCCCTCTGCTTGTCCATGCCCTCAAGAACTTGACCAAGTTCAACTGGGACACTGCTGCCCCCACAACTGTCATAGCTGCTAGAGCAAAGCTTGAATCAATTCAAGACTTGGCAGCAGCATTGAGGAGTTGTCAGGAGTGGGGTGGCTTTAGGGCAGAGAGTGGCTGCAATTCCAATCTCTTTTGTCAGCACCTGCGCCTTTTTGCTGGCATTGTGGCATGACCCCTAGTGCTTATCTAGCTGCAGACTGGTCATTGCATTTGGCTTCGCCCCATGAAGCACAGTCAAGGTTTTTTCGCCCCCCCCGAGCGGGGCCGGGTGCATTCCCACAAAAGTTAAGTTGGTCGAACTAACAAAACAAGGAAAATCGTTTTTGTGGCTCGTTTCTGCAGAGCTCGGTTTCTCCAAGGACCCTGATACTTTCGGGCAGAAAGTTGGCCCAGAACTAGCTACCTCGCGGAGAATGATCACCTAGTGCGACGTCATACATTTTGGTGAGATCATGTCGGTCAGAAACAAACCGTCCAAGCCGGAAGGGGGGTCATCCGCGCCCACATTCTCGGGTCATCCGCGCCCACAGAATTGAGTCTTCCTTGATCACAGATTCTGGGTCATCCTCGCCCACACAATACTACGCCAGTACTCAAAGTGTGACACCGTTTTCTCCTGAGTCATCCTTGCCCACATTTTGCGGGTCATCTGCGCCCACATGCGTTTAAGCACAGTAGTAGCAGTCGTAGTCGTAGTCGTAGTCGTAGTGGTAGTAGTAGTAGTAGTAGTAGTAGTAGTAGTAGTAGTAGTAGTAGTAGTAGTAGTAGTAGTAGTAGTAGTGGTAGTAGAAGTACTCTTGCGACACATTTTATGCCCACCCGGTGAAGTGGACTCACACTAGCTCGGGGGGGGCCGGGGGGGATGGGTGGGGGGGGATGGTAAGCACACCCGCTCACGCGCTCAGCACTGTATCCATGCGTGCGACATCGTAAGCCCACCCGCTCAAGTGCACTCGCCCGGAAAGGAGGCGGGTGGGGGGGAAATCGTAGCACACCCGCTCAAGTGCACCCGCTCAGCCCTGTATCCACGCATGCGACATAGCAAGCCCAACACCCGCTCTTGCCCGGGGACGCGCTCAGCACTGTGCGCACACCCGCTCAAATGCGCGCGCTCAGTGACATTGGCTGACTCGGCCTTTGAAGCCACGTGAATAATGGCGAGCACTCCCTGAGTTGGATTTTCAACCTGGGACGATCATTTTAGTTTAGACGGAACTTCTCTAGTACTGCGCGAAGTGAAGGCTAGTTGTCGCTCTGCGCAAAGAACGATAGAAGCCAAACCATTGATGGCAATCAACGTCAGATGCGCCTGAAAGACGGAGAGAAGGAAAGGAAGCATGGAAGAAAAAGACCGATGGCAAAGAGAAAGAGAAGAGAGAGAGAGAGGGAGAGAGAGAGGGAGAGAGTCAGAGAGGGAGAGAGAGAGAGGGAAATTGGTAAGCGAGCAAAGAAAGAAAAACAACAGAAAAGAACGGAAAAGACAAGGACAAGAAATGAAAAGAAAAGAAAGAACAAAGGAAGGAAGGAAGGAAGGAAGGAAGGAAGGAAGGAAGGAAGGAAGGAAGGAAGGAAGGAAGGAAGGAAGGAAGGAAGGAAGGAAGGAAGGACGGAAGGAAATAACGAAATTTGAAAAATAAAGAAATAAGGATAGAAACGAGAGACAGGCATAAAGAAAGAAGCAGAGAGAAAACAAAAGAAAAGAAATATAGAAATACAGAAAGACACACAGACAGACAGACAGAACGAAAGAGAGAACAGACAAAAACAAGACAAGACACGGACAGAAATAATGGAGCAACGCTGGGATTCACGCAAAAGCGAGGGAATGGACATAAAGAAGAAAAAAGAGTTGAAAAGAAAGAAACGAACAGGAACGAAAGGAAGGAAGGCAGGCAGGAAGGAAGGAAGGCAGGCAGGAAGGAAGGAAGGAAGGAAAAAACAAGTAGAAAGAAAGAAAGAAAGAAAGAAAAGAGGAAAAGAAAGAAAATAAAGAAAAGAAAGAACAATAATAGAAAGAAAAGAGGCAAAGAAAGAAAAGAAAGAAAAGAAAGAAAACAATAATAGAAAGAAAAGAGGAAAAGAAAGAAAAGAAAGAAAAGAAAGAAAAGAAACTAAAGAAAATAAAGAACATAAAGAATAGAAAGAAAGAACGAAAGGCATAAAGATGGCACACAGCAAGAAGAGAAAAAGAGAAAAGGAAAGAACAAACACGGTAACTGTAGATTTTTTTCAATCAAACAACAAATAATATTTGTGTAACGTCCGTCCACCGGCTTCGCCGGCTCTACTAGTAAATGGCCTGTCGTCTTTTTTTTGGAACCCCCTCATTTTACATGACCCCACGTACTTTCTTGTTCTCCTTTAGTTTCTCTTTTCACCAACTCAACAATTGTGGCACCCTCATCTTTTTTTTAAAGACCCCTTTTCTTGTTCTACCCACCCAGTTGTGCCAGAAGTCCATGGAAAGTCAAGGAACAGAGGGAACAACTTCGTTTCTTGCCATCGGATTTTCTTGTCGGATCCATCGCGTCCGTTAGTTCCCTGTTGATCTCCGAGTTTTTTGGTCGAGGCTCAGGGTCCTCACCCAAACTCATCGGGCAGATTTGGCCAGCCGAATCTTCTCAGCCAAAGTCTTAGCTCTTTTGGGTTCCCCAATAGCCTGAAAACCCATTCCCCAAGCGAACCTCAAAAACATGTGTTTTTTCTCGAGCGCCGAGGTGGAGGTGGCTTATTTGCTGGCTCGGCTTGAGCAGCCTGACCCGCTGGAAGCTGAGCAGTTGAACGTGGACTGGGTGAACCCGAAGCGGCCACGGCTTGCCTAGCGGAAGGGCCCAGTGAAGGCACATGGGTCTGTCTGCGACCCATTCTTTCGGGCTGTGGGAAAGAATTGGAGCACCGTTTTTTCTAAAAGGAGATACACCCCAATCAAAACTGGGCGAGTTTTACCATTTGCCGAAGTTGTTGGTGGTGAGCCGGCGTTTCAGAAGGCGAGCAGCAGCTGGCCACATTTGATCTCAGCAGCCGCCATCGGCCAGGAACGTGGAGGGCGTTTGTTCGGAGAACCAAAATGCAACCGAAAGAAGTACCACTGCGAGTGGATTGGGGTGTCAATGGCGGAGAGCGTGCCGAGTTTCAGCTGATATGGATGGCTGGCACCTCCCGTGCACTTTTTCCTCAACCAAAGTGCCATCTCGGAACTGGGGCTCTTGAGCCTCCGTGATTGCTTCGCCGGGAAAACATGCGCGCTTTTTTGGGGCACGGTGGCCATATGGTTTTGTGTTTTAAAATAGGGGAAAGCCCATGTTTTTTTTCGGTTTTCCCTTTTACCCCCCACCCCAAAAGGGTACCCTTCAAGAAAGACAATGTGAGAATCTTGCCCAAGACAGGGTAGCACATTGGGATTCGCCTGTGCCCCAAGGTTTTTCAGCACTCCTGTCATGTGAAGTATGTACACTGCTTGCCCAAGCCTGTAGGTATTTGTGCTTTGCAACCGACCTGATTGATCTCTTGTGCGCAGCATTCCGTTCAGCGCGGGAGCTTTTTGCAGACAACTTCCATAGGCTACGGTGGTCTTTGTGTAAGGCCGTGGGTATTCCTTTTGCTTCAAGCCGACCCCATGCTTGAGGTTAGTTGCTGTGCAGCAAGTCCATGAAACTGACTCAGATTTCCAAAGAGCACGAGAGGCCTCACGCGCGAAATTGGGAATGGAGGCCTCTAATCCTCAAACACTTCCCTGGTCATGTGCGAGAGGCAAGCAAGCGGAACCACCACTTCAAGTCTGGGCAAGTGCTTGGTCAACGGCAAGAGCATCTAGAGCACTGGACCCCTACTGGGCATGACGACGAGAGACAAACAGACAGAACCCCATTTCAAGCTGTGGCTTAAGGTTAGCGACCCAAGGAACATGTGTCACACATGTCACACGTGCCGCGTCCCCCGGCGCCGAGGTTTCTGAAGTTTGGGGTGCAGTTTGGGCTTTGCGGGGACTGCCTCGCTGGCCCGGACTTTGAAGCCCGGCACGGAACACGAGCAAGCCATAGCCGGCTTAGCTGTCGCGTGTTTTGGGTGGGTGGGAGTGGGTGTCAGTGGGGTGGGTTGGCACGGGTTGCAAGGTCAAAGGTCTCCTACTAGCGTGTTTGGGATGTGCAACTTGTTTTTTGGGGGTTTTTAAGGCAATGCGAATGACGCAAAGTCTCAGAGTGACGTAGCTTTGACGGGCACTGGTGCTGGACAGCAGGCCTCGAAACGGGATGGGCCGATCACCACGCTCGAGGTTCCGAGAAGGCCAGGTGCCTTTCTGATTTGACGACGACCATTTTTCTCATGGCCAACATAGCATGGCGCCCCAAGGGAGACAAACTGAATGTAGATTCAGGTTAATTGCTTTGGAAAAAAGGTACGCGACACCTTGAGGGAAGACACCTGAATTTCCATCCCCACATTTAGGAGCCTCTATGCATACAGCTTCTTCTTGTGCCACATGCCGAATGAAATGCACCTTGGTTTTGGCCGCTCACCATTTGGGTAGGTGTCAAACCGATCTCGGCGCTGCAAATGAATTGTAATAGTTTCATGTACCTCAAATTTGGATACCCCCGGCTCCTTGGCTCCCTTCCAACCATCAGCCAGATAAACGGGGAAGCTTGGGAACCCATTACCTCTGGATGAGTGTCTAACCTTCGGCTCCCTTTAGTTTCTCTGAACACCCTCTCCGCGAAAATCCACCGGACCACGCCCCTTTCCTTGCCGAGGATGCGCGGCTCAAGCCGCGAGAGGCCATGGAGACCTTCTTCCTGGAGGGCGCTGTTGAGCGAGAAGCCAGGCGCGCGGGGTTTTGGGGTACCCGTTTGAGACTGGTTTTTCGGGGAACCCAGAAAGAACGCTGTTTTTGTTTTTTTGGGGGTCCAATCCCTATTTTCACACTTAATTACCCTGTTGAACAAGTCCAAAGTGATAGCATTCGCTGCCTTTCTTTAGTGCTTTGCAGCCGAAATTCATTCAAACCTTGAGGTCTTGGTGCTAGTGAGGCAAGGGGAAGCGATCCAAAGCCAACGCCTACCTCCAGCCAGCCCGCCGGACCCTGTCACATCCAGACCGCGGGCCCCCTTTGCCACACCCAGCCGCTCAATCTCCTACTGCCCGCCGCAGTAGGCCTTCAGAAGTGGACCGTATGTTTCCCACCTGCAGCTGCAAGATGCCGCTCAAGAAAGGATCGTGGGCCTTGCCACACGCCGCACAAAATGCGGTGCACATGATCGTCCCACCCTGTCTAGCCACGGTGCCTGGTTCTTTTACCCTCCCCAGATCCCAGAGCAAACCGCAGCGCAGCCAAACTTGTACAGCAACTCTTTAGCTGGGCTGACTTTGCCATCCACAGGATCAAAACCATTGGGATTTCGGCTCACGGCCAGCCCCTTCACACGATTCTGCAGCTTTCCGACGCATTTCTTCCAAGGGTTTTTCTTTGTCACAATATTGATGCGAGAGAGAGAGAGAGAGCGAGAGAGAGAGAGAGAAAGAGAGAGACGGAGAGAGAGAGAGAGAGAGAGAGAGAGAGAGAGAGAGAGAGAGAGAGAGAGAGAGAGAGAGAGAGAGAGAGAGAGAGAGAGAGAGAGAGAGAGAGAGAGAGAGAGGGAGAGAGAGAGAGAGAGAGAGAGAGAGAGAGAGAGACGGAGAGAGAGGGAGAAGCGGAGAGAGAGAGAGAGAGAGAGAGAGAGAGAGAGAGAGAGAGAGAGAGAGAGATAGAGAGAGAGAGAGAGAGAGAGAGAGGGAGAGAGAGAGAGAGAGGGAGAGAGAGAGAGATGGGGAGAGAGAGAGAGAGAGAGAGAGAGATGGAGAGAGCGAGAGAGAGGGGGGGAGGGCAGGAAGGCAGGCAGGCAAACAGCAGTGGCACACTGGTTGACCGCTTGGTCAACACCAGTGGCTTAGGACCCTTCCGGAGCTGCTCGCCCTGCTGGCGCGCGGCGCCGCCAGCGCCGGACCTGGACGCTTCAAGAGCGGGCGCCAGTGGCGCTGTGAGGAACGAGCCCATGGTCTCTGCACGTGGCTTGGGTGACAGTTGGCCGGCCAGTTTGTGCATGTAGCTCATCCCATTCAACAAGGGCGGAGTGACTGCCCAGAATTCCACGGAAGACTTGCTCCCTGTTTACTTGCAACTCGTTTCATGGCTGTGAGAGACTCGAGAAGGGGCACACTGGACTTAAAGGCACTGCAGGTTGCGACAGATGTGCGTCAACATGGGCCCTGAAAGCCTTGCATTGAGAACCCAAGAGAGCCCCCACCATCTACCTAAACCAGCGACAGCAGATTATATATACACATGTGTATATATAAATACGTATATATATATATATATGTATACGTATATCATATCCCAGAGGAGCAATACGGAGTTGGCATTTCACTGCTTGGGTGGGCGGCAGGGGCGGGGTGGTGGTGGTTCAAAAGTCGTCAAGCTTGTGCACACTCTTTTTTAAAATATAAAACAAACGAATAAGTTTCTGGGATTGGCCTTGAGCAATGATCGCCTTTGCTTGAACCACGTATCAGCTTTTGCATACCATGTGACAGCTCGTCGTTTTATGATCTTTGTCCGGTCCGTCCGTCGACAGACTCGAAAGAAGACCGCCATTTGGGGAAATCCTCCAGACTCGAGCCCCGAGTTGTTCTTGTCTCTCTTAGGTTTGGGTAGGAGAAAAACGGCCCCCAGACAACCCGTTTTAGATACCTGCAATACTTGCAGCTGCGAGGTTCCGAGTGCGGCGCTGCAAGGGCACGGCTGTGCCTTGGCAGATTTGCACGCCCGGGTCTTGTTTGATGGGTTGCGGCACATATTCCGGGCCCTTTCTGGGCTGGTTTGAAGGGAAATCAAGAGGAACACCACCGTTTTGGAGTCAAACCAATGACTCCCGTATGTTTCGTATGCAAATTCACCAGTGCCAAGTTCGCTTCCCTTGTTCCCGTCTCAAAGCCGGGACCCTCAAATTGGCTGGCAAAATGTCTCAGCTGTGGCAAGGTCCACTGAAAACGGCGGCGGAGAGGGGGTTTGGGGGGGGGGGGATGGAAACCTGATTGCAGTGTGTCAGATTCCAATGGTTGGGGTGCTACGCATAGTTTCCCCAGCTCCTTTGGCAGGTGCACACTACCACTATCCACCTGCTGGACCTGGTGGGTGCTGCGATGTCAGATCCAAAAGCTAAGAGGGGTGTGCAGCAGGAGAGGGGTGACTTGTGGGACATGTCGCTTGCCACGTCTCGAAACAAGCGGCCCTTGTCAGGCTGTTCTTCAAAAGGAGGCAACAGGAAATGAACTAGTATATCCTTTGCATATGGCTGGAATACGGGATTTCTCTTCGAGTGCGGTGTTTCCTGGCAGGCCACATCAGGTCGATCCAAAATTCCTTTGAACGGTGGCCAACGGATGTTTCCCAGCGGACCGCTTAAAACGGTCAGCCCTGTCGGTTTGCACCATCCACCAAGTCCTGCTTAGGAGCCACGGACATGCCATGAACACATATTTGATAGGAATTCGTTGGAATTGGCAGACCATTCCAACAGGTGTACTGAAGGCATTGTCAGCCTTGTCTTCCGAGCAGCACGGGCTGGGTCGACTTACTGATTGGCAAACTGATTGCATCTTGGGAGTATTTGGCCAATGGTGCAAGAGGAGGACAAGACGTTGAAGGCGGTTCTGCGAGTGGTCGACGCTCTGGCTGAGGGCCCTGAATATCAATTCAGCTACTTGGTGATAATTGAAGGCCCAAGAAACCAGGAACTTGCGTGGTGCAAGTGGGCACCCTTCACAGGCATGGTGTGAAGCCACTTTCAGTGGCCTCTCCAAGGGTTGGTGCAGTGACCAACCAGGTGGGCAATGGAAATCAATCGACCTGAAACCACTGGTGGAACACCTAAGAGCACTTCCAATCATTAAATGGAAGCAGCACACCTGGGGATGAGCCTTTTGAAGCTGTCGCTCCGCTTTGTGCAGCCACCAAGTGACTCTGCGCTTACTGACGGAAACTCAGCATAGCGTCTAAACCTCTAAAGTGGCCGGTCACGAGCACGACTAGGTAGACTGGCCGTTCAACGAAAACGCGATTCATAGGGTCGAGCGAGCTGGGTGGTATCAGGCGGCAGGGCTTTTTCCCCTCTCCTGGCAGGGCACGAGGTCACTGGACATGGCTGTGGTTGGTTTCGGGCATGGACATCAATCCCAGGGCGGTGCTTTACTTGGTTCAAGTCGCGTTTAGAACTGAAGGCTTAGAAATGTGTGGTTGAGACCGTAAAGAGTGGGCAACAAAAGCGACAGAGAAGGCAAGGAGCGGTGCAAGAACAACTCCATGAGATTCCAACATTTCCACCAATTCATGCAACACTAGGCTTAGCTGTTTGCCCAAAAACCTGGACATTAGAACAGGGGAGCGTCTTGTGCGAGGAGCTGCTGTTCCGATTCGTTTCTGCCCCACTCTGGCAGGAGTTTTGTCCACTGGCACTGGTTGGGCTCCACATGCGGAACCATCAATCTTGCGGGATGGATCTCAGACGGACGGATACGCGGCTTTGATAGATGAACGAGAGTGCTTAGAGTGCTTCTCAGGAGACTGTTCCGCCGGATGGGAGCTCTTGTGAAACTTACGCGCGGTTTCGCATTGCTCAGGACACCGCTTTTGCTCTGATGTCTCCCTTGGGCCGTGTCCGGCTATCCGTTTTGTGGATTCTGCAAAGATGAAGGTTAGTACACGGCAGTCCCAGCCGCGGGAATATGCCCTTGTAATTCCTTACATGATTTTGGGCAGACAATTTTGATACTAGGTTACCCAAAACGATGTAAACACGAGGACTATGAGCACAAGTTGCTCTAAGTGAGTCACCTTGCCGTCCGACTCAGACCAAGGGGACGGCAAGCGCGCTGCGCGGCACATCCCCTATCGGGACGCAGTGGCGACGAAGCTGCTGCGCGAGTGCTTTGGGTACCTGGGCTCAGGGGGTTCTCTCAGACTGAGGCGACATGTACTGCCCACGAAAGAATAAAGATGCACCAACTCTTCCTAAAACTTGGGGGTAGTGGAAACCCTCCTGGAATGATGCTGAATCCTGCACGGCCTTGTAGGCGTTGTGGCTTCTGTGCTCGGATGCTTATCGCGACAGATTCCATGTTCCACGCTGCAGGCAGAGACTATGTGAGATGGTGATGTTATGTGAGAATATGCCATTCATGTGTGATGTTATGTGAGAATGTGATGATGTTATGTGATGATGTTTAGAAGCTCTTTGCCCGTCAATCATTTCAGAAGGGTCGTTGGGGGATGCGGCTAATCGCCATGGCTTTCCAAGTCCATGCTTCCGTATCGCAGAACCATTGAACGCCCCATTCGTTCTCGGCGCCTCGGTTTCCGCTATGTCACCTTGTTTGTGGCTGTGTGTTTTTGCATGTTGTTTCCAGAAACCCCGAATCACTTTGTCATTGTTTGTCACCAAACCACGCAAGTGGCCCGGTTTTTCGTGTTTTGGCCGAACAGACCGCGAAACCGAAATCGTTTGTCAGCGACCGGGAAAACCACGACATATATATATATATATATATGCTACGCCCCCTCCCAATGTCGATCTGTTTTTGCTTTCAACGGTATTTGCGGTGTTCTGTGCCTTTTTGTGTGGGGGGTATATAACATATATACGATATATATATATATATACATATATATATATATACATGTATAAATTTCCAGAATGCAAACAGGCAAGCACAAACAAGCGCGAGACCGAGCGGCGACTTCTTGGCTCGGAGGCACGGGCGCTCTATGCTGGTGGCCTTTGGAGCCGAAGGCTTCGATGCCTCGCTGGCCGCGCTGGAGCTGGCGCGTAGGCACGAGAAGTGCCGCGGAGAAGCTCGGAGCTGCGTGCCCCGCGGCGCACGGGGGCCGGCGCAGGGCGCCACGGGCGCCACGGGCGTCCGGCGGCTTTTTCTGGGGGTTCTGGAGGTTATGTCCGGTTGGGTTTGAAACGTCTTTTTCTTGGTGGGTCAATACGAAGTTTCCTTTTGGGGGTGATGATTCAAGGGGAAATGTACGGAGCTGGTGTTTTTTTGTTGGGGGCGGGGGAGCGGGTCAAGGTGTGGGGCCTTAAAAGAGATCAGCCCAGGTTCGACCGCGCGGCCCAGCTCAGAGAGATCGACGAGGAGGCGGGATCCATTTTCTTTTCGGACTTCCAGGGAGAACTGCCCTCATTTCTTCACTGCTATTGGGTTGGATCTTTAGACTTTAACCTTTTGGGAAATCGAGGCGTTTTCCACTGAACCCCCCAACAGTTAAGCTTTTTGCAGGGGGTCAACAGCAACCAAGCTTTGGCTGTTTCCGGGGGCTATCAAAGTCAGAAGATGGGGGTTCTTTTGGTTGTTGTTTTTTTCCCTACCATTTAGGGTGTGACCTTGGCCATGGTGAAACAATGGGGTTGAAGAGAAATCGGGAGTTCCCGGTCCTTTGACGAAATGGGTGTTTCTTCAATTGAGCTCCCTCTTGGCTGATATTTTTTCAGGGAAACCAATCGAAACCAACCATTTTAGGATTTTAGGGTACTATATAGTCTGAGAAATGCTAAAGAGTAGGCCAAACTCAGAATGTCTGAAACCAACACGCACAAAATATGATAGACGCTTGATACGAAGCAAGTAGAGGTTTTCCGTCAACCTGCAGGTTTTTTAGGCACCCCATGAAACAGAGTTGCTCCTGATTCCCAGGCCCATTGAATTCGCCACATGCGGGTCGCTATTTTCAATTGAATCCAATCTGAAGCCAGAAGTAGCCACTTGTTATCATCACGTAAGAACATTATTTGTGGCTTTTTCTGTTGGAATGTTAGGAGACATCTCAGGAGCCCTGTTGTCTAGATATCGGGTGATTTTCAGCTTTTCCTTCCTTGGTTTAGCTTCTGAGTTCTTGAGGGGCTCAAGAGTGGGAGAAGCTCTTTAAGGGCTCCGTTTCCTCAAAGGCGAAACGTCAGCCATCCATCAAAAGAAGCTCACAGGGGCCGGAAGTTGTGACAGGGACCCAAACAGCACATTGGGGCAAAAGACCCAAGCCTTTTCCGCTCGCGTGGAACTCGAAACTTAGAGGTTAGTGCCTTGTGAAAAAGGGGCCTGAGCCTAGTAGAGTCGGATACGGTCAGTTGAACGCCAACACACTGCAAAACAATTTGGAGCAAAGAAATCGATAACACTAAAAAGGATTGAACAGTTTATCACGCCCTTTTTATACAACCCCTTGTGTTGGTCCAAGTTTGCCATGCCGGTCATTCTGCGCATTTGCCAAATGATAGAACAAGTGCCCAAGGTAAGCTCAATGAGAACAGATATCTCATGTGGACCAAGCGGGGGAAGCTTGCTTGAATTTGATGCAAGCTGTGAAGACATGGCCTGTCGATCCTGTAGGTCTGGGAAACATGCCGCTGGTGTAAGACAAGTTAGCACAGGCAGAACTGGCTTGGCAGCCAAGCGTTCATAGCGACGGTGCTGTTTGATCCTTCGATGTCGGCTCCTATTGAGACGCAATCGCAAAGTGTCGCATTGTTCACCCGATAGGAACGTGTGCTGGGTTTAGACCGTCGTGAGACAGGTTGGTTTTACCGTGCCTGTCATTCTGGGGAGGGGAACCCCAAAGCCCAACCAAAGCTTGTCGCTGCATTTCCAAGTTTTTTTTGGTTGAACTAAACGAACGAAACAATTCCAGATAGTTCAGTTGCAAGCTAAGCTGTTTGGGGACCAATATACGGGTGTGTCTTTTTTTAGTGAGCCCCCAAATGGCTGGTTTTCCGTTAGATTTCATTTTAGAACCACCAAAACAGGAATTCCATCCCTCCAACAAGCATGGAAGGTGCAATCGGAGAGTTTTGGAAGATTATTTCCTTACCCCTTTTTGGGTGGTCTTAAATTGAAACCAAATGAAAACCCAGCCATTTTGGGCTACCCCTAAAAATAGGGGATGGCTTAATACTCACTTTCTGAGTCCCTGGACCTTAAACTTTTTGGATAGACCATTTTAGATTGGAACTGTGTGTGTGTGTGTGTGTCACAACTCACCTTCGCTCATTAAGACCGAACTCTGGCAGCTCTCACGACTCGACGCTGGCTTATGTTTTGTGGGCTGAAGTCGGGCACAGGGAGACCATCAACGCGTCAGGCCTATGGAACCAAACTGAAGGGAAAACGTTGGTTTTGCCATGAAACTGAAGGGAAAACGTGGGTTTTACCATGAAACCCCAGGGGAGAAAAGAAAACCAGCCTTTTTTTTGGGGGGGGGAGGGGGGGGGGCAGCGAGGTACCCTCCAGAAATGGACCCAGTTCCGCCCAGCTTGGAGGCCTCGCAGCTCTGCTCGCGCCTGGGCCTTGCCTGGGATCCGGATCGACGGCTGCAGCTGTCGATGGACGCGCCGGGGCCACGGACGCGTGGGTCTGGGTCAAAATGAAAGCACCAGGGGACCGCAGGTTTTAGTCCTTGGTTCCATTTACTAGGGTTCCGAAATGGATACCCATTTTTTGACCCACGGCCGTGTCTCAAAATGGGGAGTCCCCCCCCCCCGTCTCGTATGGTGGACACACGGAGTTGATTTGGGAGTGTCTTGTGTGTGTGTGTGTGTGTAGGGTGTGTGTGTGTGTGTGTGTGCTTCAGCTGGCTACGCTGACTCCAATAATTGCACGTGTTGCCTCGTGATCAACCCACCCCCCTCTAAATACGCCCTCCCTGTTCCAGCAATTCTAAACATTCGGGCCAGCCGCGCGCTCCGGACGTCTCGGTCTTCCGCGAGGTCGGAGGCGGAGGTGCGGCTGGCGGAGCTGCGGCTGCGGCGGGGGGTTGTGGCGGCCTGGCAGGACTGGGCCCTCCTCCGCCAGGCGCCCGGGGCGGCGGCGGCGGCGGCTTCGGCCGGTTCGGTAAAGGGAGCGAGCCGAAGGGACAGGTTGGCGCGCGGTGTTTTTTTTTGTTTGTTGGTTGGCGCGGAGGGGTGAAGTGGGGGGGAGTTGGAGGAATTAGGGGGACTTGGGGGAACTGGGGGCCTTGGGGATAAATGCGTTTCCTGTTTTTGTTGAGCTAGGATTCGTTGGAAGATTTTGGCATGGGGCGAGAGAGCCGACCAGTCCAGGCTTAAGCAGCTTGAAGCTGAGGTCATTGTTTCAATCTGCCTGGACTACAGTATCTTTTTCACAAGCGCACACAGGTACATTTCTGGGCCAGCCTTGTGCTGTCCGCTCTGTACTGTGGGTGCAGTGCCGTGTCAAATGTTAGTAGAGGCAATTTACTATTGTTTGGTTTGAGCTTGTAGTTGGGTCGGTGGTGTTCAGTTCTACGTCTCAAAGATAGCATTGCAACCAGTGCTACTTGAACATTGGAGGTGTCCTGGAAAGCTGTGCTAAGAGGAGAGCGGGCTGATCCCCCAACTTACAGGCACAACGCGGTTTGGTTCCAAGAATCTCCTAGCACACATTCCTCCCGCGCTCACAGCAACCTCCCCGCAAATGCTGACATGACCTCTGTGAGGTTGTGGATGTGACAAGGGGAGTGTCTTTTTGCGACGAGGCGTTGGTCCCTCAGTTTCCCTTGTTTGGACCTCCGAAAGTAGCAAAAAGTCTCAGCGGCACCCGACTCGCCCCGAAGGCTTCGCGTGCAGCCGGCCAAAAGGAGGCGCATGAAACGGGTGAAGTCACCTGCGAATGTGTGGGGGGGGGGGGGGGTTCTCACGATGGACCCCTTTTTGGGTGGTTCTAAAGGGAAACCAGAACGACACTTCTCTCATTTTGGGGTTCGCCAATTTCGACAAACTGGGAACTGAAGGGACATCGGCACCTTCAAGTAGGCAAAAATGGGTTCCAACGGCCGATATGCTTGACAACCTTCCCGGCACTGCAGAGGTGTCTTTTGCCGAGAAGCAGGGCGGAATTTGATTTAAATCATTTCCGAATGTGCATATTGACAGATGGAATGTCAGGATCGAATCGATTCAGAGGCTTGCTTAGGTCTTAGGTGTGGTTGACCCATGTTGACCCATCCATAACTTACAACCTCAAGCTGCCTCTGGGCATACGCTCTGCGCTTGCGATGTGTTGTCTCGACAATCGTCGCCCCAAATTGGCTGGTTTGCTCTTGGTGTCCCTGTCAAGCAGCTCCAAACTTTTGCCTCAGCACAACAAAGTCACAGCCATGGATTTGGGCCAGGACCATCTTCAATCCGAGTGCTCTGGCCGACCGATTTCAGCCACAAGCGCTGTGGAAGGCAAAATGCACGCGGCGCAGGAAGCAAACATGAGGGAGGGGGTGTTATTCTGGGCGGCCGCCCAAGCTCCCATCGCCCAGCCATGCCAACAAGCGCATCCAAGAAAAAGATAGTTGTTCATTTTTTGGGAATTCCAGGGTGGCCTTCTTGGCTTTGCTTGGCAATCATTTGGTTCTGTGGGAAAACCGGAATGATACGCAACCAGGTGTCTAACGTTCTCGTAGAGAAACTCATAAGCCTTATTTGTTGAGTCTCCCCTCTTTGGGGTTGGTTTGCCCAGACATCGAAGGGAACCACTCATTTTTTGTTGGGTGGGGGGTCCTCCAGTCCTCCATTTTGACACGCGCTCATATGTGTTTCTTGGGTTGGGCCTGTCCAACAGACTCGGGCAATGGGAAACTAGCAATTGCAAGCCACTGGCACGCCCCTTTGTTTGCCGGGGCCTTTTTGAGGGCTTGCTGGTTGATGGGGAATGATTCAACTCATGTTTGGAAGGTTCGGTACATGGCTCACAGGAAAAAATCTGACGTCCAACACCAAACTCTTGATCTTTTAATCTTTGATTTGCTTGTGTTTGGTCCTGGAGCCAGACTTTCACTCCCGAAGAAGCTCGCGTTTTTCAAGACTTGCGGCTCAAGTCGGGGGGGAAACGCCTTCAGTGTGGGTTTCGGGGCACGATGTGGCGTGCCGCGAGCCGCTTGGCCCACGAAGCACCGACGCTGTTTCATTGATTGATGAACCCACGGAATCTCGAAAAGGCACTTGCTGAGATCCAAGAATCTTCCAGTGGAGCCCCATCCCCTCCCCCCCAAAAAAAACAGTTCAAGGATTCTTAGGGCTTAGGGCTCAGCAAGGCATCCCTGATCAAGTAACTCGGGTTGAAAAACTGGCGTGTTGGCGACCTAGGTGATACTTTGCCCCCCCCCCCCCCCGCCGGTGCCGTTTGGCGTTCGGCACTGCAACGCGCCCTGGTTACACTGCGTCTCCCACGCTGTCCACGCGCGCCGACAAAAAGCGGTTCCTGAGGTCAAGGTTGCGTGGACGGATTGTGGAAGCCGGCTCAAAACTTGGCACGGACCAGGTTGCGCCCTGGGCATCACACGCGTAATCCCAAAGGCGGGCTCTTACGCCGCTCCCCACCCCTAAACAGAAGCAAAAGAAGCGGATCCCTGCTGACTGGCGATTGATTGTGGGGTGTGTGTGTGTGGCTTTGTCACGAAGCATCAGACAAAACATGTAATTATCGCCTCACCCCCGCCCCACAGCTGCAGCCCCCGCGAGCATCACCCTGCACCCTGCCAAAGCGCTGTTGCCCCACCCGCCCCAGCCCACCCCAGCCCACCAAGCACTGCAGTTGCCTCGACGCTGAAGGCACTCTGGAAGCTGACAACCTTTGTCCTGTTCCTGTCAAAGTCAGCCAACGCAGGCAAGATGCTGAGGTTTTCGTGGGCAGTTGTAGCAGGGCAGGTTTGGCAGCACTGTCCGGTGCGGTATTTTCAGGTTGTGGGTGCAGTAGGCCCAATGGCTTTGCGAGCTGAGGAAGTCCTTCAGTGAGGTTGGCACATGGCCAGCGCAGCTTCTCAGGCGGGAAAGTTGAGGGCCTCCGGATCGGCTTCGGCTGTGTAGGGGCGCGCGTTGCAGCCGGGGCACCGGTTCTCCAAAACGGCGTGTCAGGTGTTGTTCATTCGCTGCTGGTGTGGCAGTTTGCCTGAACCAGAAAACCCCCGTGTTCATGCAGGTGGGGTTTCGAAGTCCCAACACCTGTGACGCAGGGTTCATCGTGCCACGGAGGGTGCCCCAAGTGTGAGCCATTCGGGGCTGTTTCGCTTGTGTTCATTTTGAAGGCATAAAGCATGGGTATAGTTCAGCCGGAGCCCATATACAGGCTCCAGAAGCCCCATGTTGGCCATGAGCTTCGGTGGATGCGGGGAACCAATTTAGGTTGATTGGTCAGCCCAGAGTCCAAAGGCTCAGTCTTTTTAACGAGCCAAGCCTTGAAATCAAGAAACTGCAATGCAGACTGGACAACAAACATACGAAACACACGCCGCCAGAATACCAGTGCCGGAAGGCACACCGACTCAGTGTTTTCAAACAAAAATGAGGGCCCCAGCCTACGGCTTCAGGACTTCCAGAGGAAGGGACCATTGAAGACGCCCCATCCAAAGCATCACAGTTTCGACGGTTGAGTGAGGTGCTGTTTGGGCCTACAGGCCTCGCAGTCCTCCAAACCTTATATGAATTTGGCGCTCAGAGGGCGACGAACTCAAATCCGGTGGTTGGCTCGGTGATTCCGAGCGCTTTTCATCGCGAGGTGTCATCGTAGGCGGCGGTGTCACGGGGGCTGCCATGCTATATCAGCTGGCCAAGCGGGGCGTGAAGTGCGTCCTCTTCGAGAAGGCGGGGATCAGCGACGGTCGAGGACAGTTTCCGCAATAATTGGCTGTGGCTCAAAAAAGTGGTGCCAAAATGGCACCTTGGTAAATGGAACCAAAGACTAAAACCCGCGTAACCCCAGCTCTTTAATTTTGAGCCATACCCAAATAGAGGAACACAGAAAGGAGGCAAGTACACTCAGATCGACCAGGTCTTGCTAGTCTGGGCGAGTGAACAGTAAGGGCCTCAACAGAGTCACGCATGCCAATTTAGGCTCAGGCTACGCTGGGTGCGACGGACCTCCTAAATATACGAGTGATGTTGGGGGGGTTGCTTTCTGTGGGGAGAGGCCATACTTGGCAGGTGCTGATACCACCTCGCTTTAAGGAAGTGCTCATTTTTTACAGCTGGGCCTGCCTCCGCGCAAATAGCTCGGCCGGAAATGCTCGGTTGATGCAACATGAGGAGCTGTGGGATCTTAATGCCGAAGGCGCATAGCTGGAACAGCTCTGACCTCAAAGCAGTTCAGAACATGAACAATGCCTCGGGGCTTTGTGTGCAATGCATCCTTAAAGAACCTTGGTTGGAACGCCCCTTGGTGACCAACCAAGAGACCAAGAGAGTACACTCCCTCAGACTAGCATGGAAGCTCCCAGAAGGCCTCTGTAAATGGGACCAAGTCTTCCAAAGGGATCCTGGGAGCTTCCATATTAGTCTGGGGGAGGGTACAGTGTTTAACATCACGGGTCGACAAGTACTCCCATTTAGGTGCCATCCCCGGAACATGTACATGCACCTTCGACTCACTTCATGTACTCCCCTCCTGCAGTTTGTCAGGGAAACGCAGAACCCCTCATTTAATTTGCAGAATATGCTTTTGGCATCTTTTGCCCCCCGTTGTCATTTGAAAACAGGCAGGTGCTGAACAGCCCAGAATTCGAGTGCTCCTATGTTCCCAAAAAGGAAACCAACAGCAGATGAGCAAATGTTCCTCTTTTTGCTGGTTCCCTCACCCGCTTGCCCACCCCTTACCCCCCCGAAACCTCCTAAGCTCCCCCAGTCGAATCCCCGGTAGGGCGAGCTGACCTGTGGCGCCACCTGGCACGCCGCGGGCTTGGTGACCCGCTTCCACGGGGGCAACAACTTCCGGCTCTGGCACGATGAGGCCGGGGCCCTCGCCGTCTTCGGAGCCGAGGGGTCAAGTTGGCCGTGGTCCTAACACATCCCCTTGGGCCTTTGGTGGGCCGACCCAATCGACCTGACCGACTGATTGAGCGAGAGACCAACCAACTAACCGACCAACCAAACCAACCGACTGATCGATCGACCGACCGCCCGACCGAGCACCCAACCGACCACCCAATCCGCTTGACCATTTTTGCTTCTCAACATCAGGTTGGCAGGCGGCAACGGTTCCTTTTGGTTGCCCCTGAACCACTCAAGAGTTGACCTCTATTTTGAGCACGGCAGTTTGGCTCTCAAGCAGCCAGATACCTCTTGAGGCGGGGCTTGTCTGTCCTCCCGTGACGGGACTCTGCCTGTGAACTTCAAGGACTGCTTGATATGACCCTTCTTCTCGGTGTGCTTGCCTTGTGGCATCCGGCGATCCGAGAGAACTGAGACTAGCTACAAACAGAGTGCGTTGCAGTTCATGCCAGTGAAACCTACCAGCGTCCAAAATCCAGGAGTTTTGGGTTTGATTCAAAGAGGACCCTCCAAAATTGTTATGTGTCCTGTTGCACCCTTAAAACCACATTCAAAAGCGTACCCGCCCAAAAACGGCGCCCATTTGTTCAGAACTAATGCATCAACAGAGGTTGAAAGCCGGCCAGCAACAAGTGGCATTGGCAGAGAGCTGATCAAACATCCAAGCGCTGGCACAACTCTGCACGTCAGCCAACTAGTTCACCAGTCTGATTCACCCTGAGTTCAGCTTTCCGGAGTCTTCGCAAAATGTGCCGAATTATCGGACGGCAAGGGAGATTGTTGCCCAAACATCGACTGTCCGCCGCGCCAGGGTGTGAACCTCTTTACAAAGTGGCAGAAGGAAGGCGGACTGGGTTGCTGGGGATTTGCACCCCCAAAATGATTAGGTTTCTTTTGGCTTCCCTTTCAACCAACCCCAAAGCGTCAAAAAGGCTGTTTACTTGAAGTCATGTCGCTGAGGACCAGTAGCTGTTTCGCGCGGGAAAGCCCCACAGTTGAAGTGAGACTTGATCTGCTCATGTGGGTGGCGCGTCTTTTTTTCTTCTTTTTTTCTTCGGACCCCGAAAACGGCTTTGGCTTTCCTTTTGGGTTCTTCTTAAAGCCCACAAAAAGAGGTACCAAACCCTCAAAGAAAGACGCACCCTTGTACTGCCGACTTCATGCGTATGTCTGCACTTTGCAAGCCATAAAGTCCCTCGGAGGGTGTTCATAGCGCAAACTTAAACGGACGCGCAAGTCACCAAGAGGTTGTTCATGGCTCAAGCGGCAAAGGGAAGCGCTCTTCATTCGCAGCTCTTGGTACAGCAACATGGGCCACAGGACAAGTGACAGTTGGGACAGTCACTACTCCAAACAAAGTGCCATTCGTCGTAAGCACAACTATTTTTAGCAAGGAACATCCGATCATGGGTTCGGGACCTGTATTTACAAGAAGCTCGCATCGCATCTGCATTCAAGCATACATGCTGAGTACGATGACGGTGACGGTGAACGGAAATGGTGACGGTGATGGTGGTGGTAGTGGTGATGATGAGCAGGAGGAGAAGGAGGAGGATGACGATGGCGATGACGGTGACAGTGACAGGGATGGCGATGGTGCTGGTGATGATGATGATGATGAGGAGGAGGAGAAGGAGGAGGAGGAGGAGCAAGTGTACAGCCGCAAAAGCACGGTATTTGCTCCCATTTCTAGAATCCCAAGGCGCAAGCGAACTTGCAAACTGCAGTGAGAGATACGGGACAAGAGGAGAGGCCGGCGGACAAAGAGAAACGGATCATGAGTTGCAACGATTTTGAAGGTTTGAAAGGCCGCTTTTTAGGTTGGGCAACAGGTGCTTGGGCAGACCTCCAGCCCCTCCACTTGTCAGTGGGGCTAAACAAAGGTGGTTTGAAGCATGGGGCTTAAAACAAATTTGACGCATGGTGAACAAATCCAGGGTTCAAAACATGGTGTGCCCTTTTTGGGTTAGTTTGGGTCTGTCTTCTGTTGAGGGTACCCTGTGTTTGTTCGATTCCTAAAAACGAGACACTCCAATGCTCTTCTGACTACCTTTCACAAAGGAATACCGATCCCATCAGGTCTTTGTACTACCCTTTTCAAGAGGAAACACATGATTAAATGGGTCTGCCGTATTTTAGGAATCGGACCCCCCAAAAAATGGCATCGTTTTCCGGTTGGTTCTCCTTTAATTAAACCCAGCCCAAAGAGAAATACCACCCCCAAAAAGGGCCCCGGTTCTCCATTTGGTTCTCTTGGAGAAAAGAAGCTCAAAAAGGGCAGAACCGACCCAAAAAAGTTTTGAGCCGAGACGCCAAGCGTCCGAAGGCACGGAGCTGAGCTTCCACACCCCCGGCTCCGTGCGCTTGATCCCGGACCAGCGCCGCGGCCGGCGGCCGGGGGTTCGACGCGTGTTTTCCGACGGGGTAGAAACGGCCGGATCTGCGGCTCGTGTTTTTCTTTTAGGGAACCCGTTTTTGGGTTGGTTCTGAAAGGGAAGCCAAGCGGAAAATTATGATTATGTTTATTTTGTTTAGTTTAACCACTTTTTCCCGAAAGCATGGCGAAGGGTTCTTCCGCTGGGTTCACTTGAGTTGTTCTCATGAGAGTCATTACAAGGTGTCATTGCAAGGAATCATCATCATGAAAGTCAATCATTGCAAGGAGTCATTGCAAGGAGTCATTGCAAGGAGTCATTGCAAGGAGTCATTGCAAGGAGTCATTGCAAGGAGTCATTGCGGAGTCATTGCTCATTGCAAAGTCATTGCAAGGAGTCATGAGAGTCATTGCGAGCTGCGCGTGGGGTCAAGTGCAAGTTGCAAGTGCAAGGAGTCAAGTGCAATTGACTAGCGAGGAGTTAAAATCTCTTCTTAGGGCGGCGGGGTAGTGCCGACGACACTACACGAAAATCGACCCTCTGCGGGGATCGGCGTGGTCGAGGTGCAAAAACCATGGTTTTTTTTTGCGATTTCTGCGGTGCTCGCGCGCCCCTCTGCGGGGATCGGCGTGGTCGAGGTGCAGAAACCCATGGTTTTTTGCGATTTCTGCGGTGCCCGCGTGACCCTCCGCGGGGATCGGCGTGGTCGAGGTGCAAAAACTCGAGGTTTTTTGCGATTTCTGCGGTGCCCGCGCAACCCTCTGCGGGAATCGTGGTCGTGCGATTTCTGCGGTGCTCGCGCAACCCTCTGCGGGAATCGGCGTGGTCGAGGTGCAAAAACTCGAGGTGACTTTTGTTGTTCGAACTGGTCCTCGGGAGTTGTCTCGTGGTTCGCGCGCCTGCTCCCGGAACCGGCGGGTCGCGGGTTCGATTCCTCCCTGGTCCGCGGGCGGGCGTCGCAAGATGCAACTTGCATTTTAAAGCAACTTGCGCAGAGCAACTTGCGCAGAGCAAGTTGCACAGAGCAACTTGCGCAGACCAACTTGCACCGACCAGTTTGCGCAGAGCGCCTTGCCAGCAACTTGCGCAGAGCAACTTACGCAGAGCAACTTGCACAGAGCAACTTGCAGGGAGCCACTTGCAGGGACCAACTTGCCGGAGCAACTTGCGCGGAACAACTTGCGCAGAGCAACTTGCACAGTGCAACTTGCGTAGAGCAATTTGCGCAGACCAACTTGCAGCGACCAGTTTGCGCAGAGCACCTTGCCTGGTGCTGTCTCGCGCTTGCTTCACGAATGCTTCGTGGAGGGAAAAAGAACGCAGCCTGCAGCGTTGGGCCGACCTCGCTTGCGATGTTATGCTTTCGGGCCAACCGTGGTCTAGTTTTTTTTTGGGGGGGTCCCCTAAGCACCTGAGATATACCCTTTTGACCTTTTGGTTTCCTCATTTTGGCAACCATTGAAAGGACACAAAAGGTGATCGCCTTTGATTTCTGGCTCCCAAGCAACTGACGGTCCTAGTCAGGGAACCCCTCTTGGACCCCTTTTTGAGCAAAAATGCACGAGGGGTTTAGAACAGGAGAAAAAAGATAGTTACTTGGGACCCGGCCAATGATGGGTCTCGACTAATGGTTTAATAAGGAACCACTTCACAAGTGGTAGGACCAAAGGGTTCCCTTACAATTCATGCCCGAAGCAGGGTGCTACTCTTGGACCCTCTTGTCTGGCAATGACCAGCGGCTTTTTTTTGTGGATCAGTTTGAGGTCCAGTGGTTTCCTTTCAGGGACCCAGTTTGTGCGCAAAAGTGCATGGTTTTGAGGCCCCTCTTTCGTTCTCTGCGCGTGCCTTGCAAATCAACACCTCAAGTTTGGAAGGGTGCTGCTTTCGGACTGAAAAAGCGCATGAGATGCTGGTGGGCAACAAGTTTCAGTTTGTTTGAAGGTTGCCGCCTGCAACCTCCAACGCGATTTGCAAAATGTGTAAATCCAAAAGGCGAACCGATCCTTCAAACCCAGCACCTGGAAGCCATTGCCAAATTGAACTTAGGATGCGGACATTGCTAACCGAGGCACCTGGGTTTTGGAAGCACAGTTTGGTCTGGGCTGTTTGTTTTTGGGGTTTGTCAACGAACTGTAGGTTTCCCACTTGGTGATTTCAACTTGGGTATTTTTTGTTGAGGGTTCCTTTTCAGCTTGGTTTAAAGGGATATCAAAAGGAACATCGCCATTTGTCGGACCCCCCAATTTCGATACATAGCCAATACATTCGCTCCGATTCTGGCTGAGGAAGGACTATATCTCGGAGGCCGCGAGAGTGGCTGATTGCCTGTGGGTGGAGCGATAGAGCCTCCTTCAAGCTCACCGATTCGGGTCAAAAAACGAGCGAAAGCTATGATCTAGGTCCTTTACTTCGGGATCCTCTTTTGTTTCAGGCCTTGTTCGATAGAATTCGCAGACGGATGAGTAGTGGACGTAAAACCTGTCAAGCCTTCAAAGGCTCAATGAGCGCCCGAAGCTTGCAAAATAGCAATTTGGCAGGGGGTTATAGTAAGGCTCATATAAATGATTATAGTGGGAACCCCGGATTAATAAGCCCTGGTTGATTACTAGGGGTGTCCGGGCATTCATCACATTTGGAGGGAACAAGCCCCTATTGGCAGGAGGGTTTTATTAAATTGGGGGTCAACATCAATAATTTTGGCAGAACCCAAAGTCAATGCGTTTCGGGAGCTGCTCAAATGACATTTGCTGGCAGTTGCCGGTACCTGCTAGGGGGACACTCACTGTATGGCAGATGAAACCTGGCGTTTTGTATGCATCATGTTAAACATAGTGGAACTATGGGAACTTGACTTGGACATTTAACTAATTACCTTACGGTTTTAATAGGTCACCTTGGAACGTTTGTGGCTGGGCTAAGCCTTGATTTCAAGGCGACCGATCATTTCTCTTCGATTTCCTGCCGGGAGGCTCTCAGTTACTGTTGACACAGATCCGGGTTACACTGGTGTAAAAATTGGTTTAGAAATATGTTTTATGCCCCAAAACCAGGGAATCCCATGGACATTCTCCAGTTTTGTGCATGTCATGTGCCCTCAGTTTCTGTCCAGAGCCTTGGGAAGCTGAGCTGAGTCCAATTGTGCTTGCAGTCGAGGGGAGCATCCACACAAAATCAAGCCAATCCACATACCCGGTCATGTTCCCAAGAGTTCAACCAAAGCGGAATGGCACTGTAGCCGCGCCTGCCATTGGCAGATCCAGCGATCTCCAGGCCAAGTACCAGGTGAGCAAGGCCAAGATCTTTTCAGGGCTCTTCGAGTGCGAGGAGCATCACATGATCTCGCCCGACGAGATCAAGGCGCGTGATGCCATGCCATTCCTTCCCAGTTTCCTCCCCGGTCCGATGCCCTTGAGTCCTTCTTGTTGGGTGAGGGTGCCGTTTTTGGGCCACTTCAAAGGGAAACTGAAGGGACACCGCCAATTTTGGGGGTTTCCCCTGAGACAAAGCCGGAAATGATTCGTGATAGATTCTTGCGGTCTTGGTGCTTCTTGTGCAGGCCTTGGGAGGCAACTCAAAGTGGCTCCAGATGGGTGTATTTTTGTTTGAGGGTACCTTCTTTTGTGGTTTTTAAGGGAAACCAACAGGAAAACCGCCATGTTGAGGGTCCCCCCAAAAAGCCGACACACCCGGATGGCTTTTGCATTCCACCATTCACTCGTTGCATGTCGCAGCTATTGGCATTTGGTACTGGGGAGTAGTTGTCGAAACAACATGAAGCAACTTGCGGGCGCAACCGGAGTTGCTGGGACCACCTGTTCAGCGGACCCCCCAGAAGATCGCCCGTTTCTTGGCAATTCCCTGGGAGCCTTTTTTTCCCCTTTTGGTGATTTTAGACATCACCTTTTAGCTGCTTTTAGTGTTTGGTTTTCAATTTGGGGTGATGTTTTGGGAAATACTGGAGCCATAGGTTCCTTAGGTTACTTTGGTTAGAAATAGATTCGGGTTCCACTGGTTTAGATGGGTTTTATGCCCCCATGAAGACCAGGAAACTCATGGATTTTTTTGCAATTCTGGTCACCTGTGGTTGGAGCCATGTAGCTTCCAGGAAAAGCACCCCTTGGTGAGCCTTGATGGCATCTACGGGGGCATCTACACCACAGGGGATGGCCACATCGACCCCAGCAGCGTCACCAACGCTTTCGCGGAGCGGGCTAGAGGTGGGCGAAACGGGGAGTCGAAACGCCACCAATAAAGGACAGTCCTCAACCCTGGCCCTATGGCACGAGAAGGGCTTTTGCTATGCCGGGGCTTTTGTCAGCAGAGATTTGAATTCCTGAAAAGGACCGTGCCACAGTGCAGGGATTCTTGAAGCGGTCAACGATCACCCTCCTTTGTTCCACAGGATGACATGGGCACTCGCCATTTCAATGCACAAAGGTTCGCCCAAATCCAATTGGAGACGAGAGATGACTGTGGCTTTTGTCGATCACCCAAGTTTCTATTCCCCTTGCAGTGGTTGGAATGGCCATGTTGCTTCGGCAGGTCTGCAGTCTGCAGAGTCTGTAAGGAACAGACTGACCCTCTTTGACATTGAAGTGTGGAGAGGATGTTCTTTGTCTTGGACCTGATTGAAGGCGTGTTGATTAATACACAAGGACTGAAAGCAAAGAAATCCGGCATGATTCCTGTGACTGGGCTTGCCTGATTTCCTCGGTCAGCTCTGGGCGGCGTGATCGAGCAGAAGACCGAAGTGGTAGGCGAGGCTCTGAGGGGCCATCTCGGGGCAGCAACTAGCGGTGTCCAGGTGTCCTTTTTGGTTTTGGTTGAAAAATAGATGGGGTTCACTGGTTTACCTGGTGGTTTAATCATCCACTAGGAAAACCTATCTATTTCCCCTAAAAGGACACCCATGGCCCTGCCAGTGTCTCCAGAGCTGGTTTTATTCGCAACTCGGTTGTCCAAAGCGAGTTTCACCTTTTGATCTTTTGGTTTTCCCATGGTCCTTTTTGAGTCCTGGCCCCAGAAAGCGAACCTTCTGTGTCTGCCTTTGGGCAACTGTTTCTGGCATCTTGAGGTTTTTGATGGAACTTGGCGTGGGTAGCTGACCACTGCGCATTTGAACTTCCATTTGCTAAAGCCATGGATCTCGGAAGCAACACATGGGGGTACATGCCCGAGGCAAGTCGTGCCATCTCTGCAAAACATGCGTTTGGCAATTTGCTGCACGCTTGGACGCCTGTTTTGTTGGGCTAGACCTTTGGGCCTTGGTTGGCTGGTTGCTTTGCAAGATTAAGTTGGCTTGGCAGAAACCTTGGCAGGCCAATTACAGCTGCTTTGTGTCAATACCAAAGAAGGGGCAGAAGAAGATGCGATCTCTCCTTCTTGTTGTGGGACCCGCCATGACTGCCACCGGCTTTCTCATCTTCCATGCTGACACAGGAGTGACTTCCGCGGGTTATGGGGGTGACAATCGTCTCAGACGTGTTGCCAAGATATTAGCCCGGGCTTAATGATCTTCGGCGGACTCGTTGTAATGACCTGATGCTTTTGCATGAAATCAATGCATCCATGTTTACCTGATTCCTCATGTTGGTGGGCGTCTGTCAGTGATCTGTGCAATTGACTGACCGCTGGTTTTGGTAACCTTTTCCTGTTTAGTCATACTTGAGACACAGCCATTGTCAGGATTGTGCGATGCTTGTTTGTGTGTGTGTGTGTGTCACTTTTCAAGAATCCACTTTCAAGCCGCGATTGGGAGGGCAAGCTGTTGAAGGCACCTCTTTTGAGAGTCTTTAGCTGGCAACATGCATGGGGACGCTGGCGGGATCCGGCGCAGACACAGCGCGGGCGCGCTACCATGGCACCACAGGTTTTCGAAGCCCAAGTGCTAGCCCCCCCCCAATTTGAGGATACAGCAAGCAGTCGGTCTGCAGTTTGTCACCTTCTCCATGTGGAAAATCTTCAATAAGACTTTCACACGGAACCCTCAAAAGTGGACATAAATCCCCACGTCCTCGATTCATAGCGTTGGTTTCCCACAAGTGACGCGGAACTGGCCCAAGTTACTTGTGAAACGTAGTGCTTTCTCCACAATGGCCAGGGTGTGGCCCTTTGAGTTGGGGTCCTTGATCCTTTCTGCTGCCGTGGGCGATTCTTTGCAATTGCATTTCATTGGTTTGTTTGACCAGAGGAGCATGCTTACCGATGGTCGGCTATCAGTACCATGACTTGTGCTCGAGGTCAATTCGGCGGTTTCCGAAACAGAAAACTCATCCGGATCTGGACTCACTGGTCTCTTTGGGCCAGGCCTCACGCTTTTGCCCAGCAAGCAGTGGGAAGTGATCACCCGCAGCGGTGGATCCTCGGAGGGAAGAAGCGGGGGGGGGGGGGTCACGAACTTGTTTTTGGTTTCTTGTTCTTCGTTTGGCGCGGGGGGGGGGGGAGGTTTGCAGCGACCCGCTTTTTTCAGGTACCCCTCATGTGTGGTTTGGCTCGGTTTTGATGTGTATTTGAACCCCTTCTTGCAGGTATATGAGACGCTTGCCGAAAAGCCACAAAATCCAACCACGCCAAGAACGAGGTAAGAGCTGACTTTGGATTCTTGGAGGATTCTGGGACCTTTGTTTCTACCCGCCAGTTACCATTTTACCCAAAAGGCTGGCTTGCCGCGGGTCCGGCCGATCGGGATGGATGTATCCGTGCCCTCGGCCAGGACGGCAAGGGACTGCTCTCGGTAGGAAGGACCATGACAATCGGTGTGTGTGTGTGTGTGTGTCCGTTTGGTTTCAAGCAACGTGTTTGGACTGGATCTCTGATTTGAGGTCTGACACCAAGACCAAAGAAGCTTCAGAACTGTGTCCTCCAACCTTACGATTAATGACACAAAGTTGGACTTCCGCCGCGCAACCAATGTGATTTTTTGTTGGTACCAAGCCTTCAAGCTCAGGGCTGTGGGGAATGACCACTTCTGTGATACCACAAGCAGGGCTTCCCAAAGACTACTTTGTTAATATAAAGGGGGATTCCCTTGTATCACAGAAGTGGGGAGAAACCCCTTGATCCCGCAACCCTGTTCAAGCTTGCAAGTTTGCCAGTTTGCCAAGCCAGCAGCCGGTCTTCTCGCGCACGGCTTTCGGGCGTGCCGAAGCCAAGGAGAAGAGAAGCGCACGGTGGCGGACTTTGTGCTGAACTGCGCAGGTCTGTGGTGTGACAAGGCGGGATGCGAAAGGATGCGCCCTCACCCGGGAGCTTGGCATCCTTGTTATTTAAGGACAAGTGAGTTATTTGATCAGGTTGACTAGCAAGTCACCAACTTGTGGCTAGACTTCTCCAATCCAAACAATCGCACGAGATGTTCTTCTCGTCTCGAAAGCGCTTCGGAGGTTTGCCAGGTGGTTGATATCCGCATTCATAGCAACCTTGGCGATGGTGAATGACACATTTTCCCGTTGAACAGTCTCGACTAAGGTTTGCCCTCGTGAATGGAGAGTCATGGGGTCCGTCATCAGTTGGGCGAGCGTACGCAACAAACCAAGTCAGGCAAACGTTCCCGTTGCTGAAACCCAGCTTGACCGTTGATATGAGGTCTACAATCAACGACGGACGCTGCAGTTGCAGCCCATTGTGAAACCAGATCAGATTTGTCCTTGGAGGCATCCAATAAATTTCTGCCTATCCTATATTCGAATCAATGCACATATTTGGGCAAATTAAAACCTCGCAAAGGATACTGCAACCTCATGATGAAGATTTCTTAAATCGTTTTGCGTTTTGGATGTATGAGTTGTTGTCATCTGCCCATGTATGTGTATGCTCTCATGACATGTCATCCCACAATCTGTGCAGCTGCTCGGATCAAGTGGCACCGTTGGCGCTGTCAGCGGTTCCATCTTATGCGTGCTCCTCAGTCTGCTGCATCGAGCTGTGGTTGCGAATCCCTGGTTGTTTTGGCTCCGTGACTGAGCGAATGGATACAGGATTGAAGTGTGAACTCGTGGGTGTCGACACCTGTACCTGGCCCAGCCCGTCCGAAAGGGCAGCCGCCGCGGGGAAGCTTCGATCTCGCAGAGTGCGCGCGAGCTGGCGAAGCCTCCCAGATCGGCGCGCGCCCCTTTCTTCCATCCCGTCGGTTGAAGACCAGGGTGTGGAAAAACGTCATTCGCTGGTGCTGTTGTGTGAAGCTGCCCTTGACCCATCGATTTTGATTCTCGATGCAGACCACCAACCCACATGGGAGAAGCTGAGCCGGTCTAGAGCCATGATGACTGTTGCTTTCAGCGAGATGTCGGGCGCCACCCAAGAGCTTGCGCCCCACCCGACCTGATGATACCGGACCGTGATTGAAACTCCCTGAAAAAGGGTTGGCGGGCCCAGCATATCTCCATCTGATCCTGATGCAGTGTTGCGTGCAGAGATGGCTCGGGAGCCCGCCCGCCGCGTCCAAGTTGCTTCCTGGATCGCGTAGCGATTTTCGCAGGACGTCATGAACACCTGGCGGGCTTCGTGGAGGCGGAGCTTTTGCCGCCTGAGTCGAGGTCGAGAAGATCCTTTGAAAAATGAGGCTACAGCGCGCGGCGACGCTTGAGCCTTGCCTGCAAGAGGCACGCCGAGCCTCTCGTGCCTGTTTCCTATAGATGGAGACCATCCTCCTCGTCTTGAAGAAAGTCCTCATTTTTCTCCCGCTTTTCGCTTCTTTGCACTGAAGCGCTCTTTCCTCAGGGCGCCGTGTCTTCCCACGAGACAGCTTGATGCTGGGCCACATGAAACACAGACTTTTAAGCCTCGACATACATCACACACATACATATATTTATTTATGGATGTTACGCACCTACACATATCACGCATACAAATATCTACACATTGCTTTGTTTCAGATGAACAGCGTAGTGATAGATTGGCTACTTGGCGCTTCCGGGGATTCGGAGACTCGCACAGTGGTACTCTGACGGCTTCAGTTGCAGAAAAAGTTTGCGATTTTGGTGGTTCCGGAGGATGTCGACTGGCTGGGGGTTCTAGAGGGTTGCTGAGGGGTTGCTGAAACACGGTAGCTGGCGCAACCCAAAATGATACATGGCTGTTGGAGGGGCAGGCGTCTCCTTCCGGCTTTCAAAGTCCTTTGCCGAGAGTGCGTGCGCCTTTACCTCGTAACACCCGAAATTAATCAGGGAACTTCTCTGCGCGTGTCGGCCTCCAAATGTGAATGTGTGTCTTAGCTTTTATGGTCACCCTTCCGGGGATCCTTTGTGGGCTCTAAATCACACAAATTCCAATATCACTCGACTTGGCTCAACATTTTCCACGTTAGGCCCCAGGTGAATTACAGGGCCCGGTCAGCCGGTCAAAGCCGCGGCTTGGGTCAGGTGGGCGCCATGGCTGGGGTGCGGATCCCCTCGGTGGTGCTGCAGCACCAGTGCGCTCTGCGCGGAATCGACGGAGAGGCGATCGGGTTCTTTGGGGTTCCATGGCGATGTTTGGCTTCATCTTCAGCTCGGAATGAAAGTAGAACCCCTGCTGAAATGCACGAAAACAAGGGGGGCTTGGAGGCAGGAATGCCCAACACAGAGCCAAAGCAGCACCAAGGCAAGCATTTGGTTTCCAGAAGGTGACTATGAAGTGGGTTCCCCTTTTTCACAATCAGAATTGTTTCCCCCAACACATTCATTGTTTGTTGTTGAGTGTGCCTTGATTTGGGGGAAGCGCTGAAAAGGATCATGATGGATCATGTGTCCGGCAGCCAATTTGGGGGAAAATTGTTTTTGTCTACATGCGCATCTTTCTTTTCTCTTCCTGGCATCTTTCTTTCTTAGCCCCGTGCAATTGCAACCAGAGAGCCAGGAGCGGCCAGCATGAGGCAAGGGATGCATCTGTTCTGGCGCCAGCGCCAATGGCATTGAGCTCAAGTGGCCAGGTGCCGCAGGTTGGGTCCCTGCGGGTTCCGATGTGTGCGCGGCAAGCAGCGAGCCTCCAGACATGGTCATGCATAGTGTCGCCTTGAGCTGCCAAGACATTGTTTTGGACCACAAATCCAGGACCCCAGCTTGCGCCAGCCGAAACCAGTTGATGCAAGGTTGTCTCACCAGCAACATCTATTCCATCTATGTCTGCAAAAACTATTTTTACATGTATATATATATATATATTAGCACACATATTAACTTGGCTCTCCACATCTTTACCACGGCGGCAACTGCAACACATTCACAACCACGCAGACAATATTTTTCCCTTGTCCTTGAATTGTTCTTTCTCACCGCTCCCAATGGATGCGGCCTTCTGTCAGCCGGCGTGCAGCCGGAGCTGCGGACTGCCTGGCGAGCGCCCGCGGCGTCAGTCACGCCCCGAGCGGAAGCGAGCGTGGGCTGGCGAGGCAGGGAAGTGGTACGGGAATGATGCGGATAAGTATGAGCATTCTTTGCACATGACGAAAAATCAGGTTGGTGATATTCCAACCCATGCTAGTTCGGTTCTCTTTGGTCAAAGTAAGGCCTTGGTATGTGAAAATCGGGATTTGGACCCCCCACAAATTAGACCCTAAGGATTGGACTCGCAAATAGGCCCCAAACAGGCGGCTCGGTTTCCTTGGTCCAGGCCTCGTGGGGTGTTGTGTGTTTGAGGGGGGGGCCCAACAAGAAAGAAGCACCGTCCGGGGGCCCCGAAAAAATCAATTGGCGCGCCCTTGTGGGTATGTCAAAATGGGGTTGGTGGTAGGCCAAGGTCTGGTTGCCCGGGTAGCTTCACCGGCCGCGAGGGCCTTCTCACCGCCGCCTTCCTGCGGAGCTGCTGTCGGCCCCGCCCGAAACCTCGGGCTTGGGCGGCGGCCAAGGATGCGGACGCCGCGGCGGAGCCAGAGGAGGGGCGGGGGGCATGGAGTGCCAGCTCCTGGGCTGCGATTTTAACCTTGAACCTTTTGAACCTTGAACTCAAAGATCAACTCTTTGAGCCTTTGATTTGAGCTTTAACTCTTTGGATCTGCAACCTTTCACTTTCTAGGCAACTGTGAAATAGCCCCACAAACAATCAAACAACTAAACCTTTCGCGCTAAGGTTCCTTGTCCACGTTGGTCGGAATCGAAGCTGCCTGGTTTTGGGAGTCGCGTGTGGAGGTTGGGAACGTCCAGGGGAAGTACGTGCTGTTTTTTGTTGAGTGCAGCATGTGTGTGCAGACATGTACACAATTTGTGTATATCTACATTTACATACGCACCGGTGGTTTTTGCTGGCTCGATGCAATTATTGCTTTTGAGGAGAAATACAGCTCTGGTTGTTCCAGAAATATGTTTTTAGCTTGTTCCAGGATCCATTTTCAGAATCCATGTTGGACAATCTATAGTTGTTTGGTAGAAGTTGTTCATGTTCTTACACCCTTTTATTGTGGAGCTCATTCGTTTCTGTTTGCTATCGCTTGTTGCGCGAATTTTGAGCGCCAGGCCTTCCTCTCGAACGCCCAGGCTTTGGATGCCCAGGCGCGAGCAAGCTCGTCTCTATGGCCCGAGATATTGAAGTGCTTTTGGGCTTTGGTGAGAATTCGGCATTGTGTGTGTGCGCCTTTTTTTTGAGGGTAGAAACCCTTTTTGCTTGTTTCAAAGGGAAACAACATGGGGGTTGATATTCCTGGCCCCCAAATGACCATGGGATCGTGGGTAACTGTTCCCATGTGAGCGAGTATGTTTTCCTTTAGTTGCTGTCCCTTGGTCATCCCATTTCCTACGGACCTTTTGCTCATCCCCTATGTACAAATGTTTCTGTGGGAGTGGGTCCCTCAAAAAAACCACGCCCCAGCTCACTTCATCGAAAACCCCGCAGCGCGCCGACTCGCGGCTTTGCTGCCGTCGGCTCGCGCGCGAGGTGGTGTCGTTGGCCCTGCCGGCGCTGGTGGCGCTCTGTGCGGAGCCGGTGCTGTCCATCATCGACACGGGCTTCGTGGGACGCCTGGAGGATGCCCCGCTGAAGCTCGGGGGACTCGGCGCCTTCGGCTTCCGATGGGAGCTGGGTAGTGCTCCTGTCGTTTTTTTTTTGGGCATGGGACGCTCAAAGTGGCGAGCAAGCCGGAGTGCCTTTTGGTGAACCCCTTCGAAACCACCAAAAAAGGAGTGCCCTCAAAAAGAGACACGCCCGCTTGGTTGACTTTTGGGATGGTCTTGGATGAGATTTGTTTGAGTTGGAATGGGAATTGAGCTTTGGTTCAGGTGACACTTGGGCTTGACTTGTTTTGATTTGCTTTTTCGGTGGCGAGATCCGAGATCCAAGTGCGTCCCACCACCTCCCGGGAAGCCTTTTGCGGGCGACACAAAATCTCCATGTCCAAGGGTCCCCAAAGAATCAGACCCATTTGAATGCGTCGTTTTGGAGTTGGCACCCCTTTTGGTTTTATAAAGGGGAGACCAAGAGGAAACCACCAGTTTCATTGGCCCCCAAACACAAAAAGACACCCATTGGTGAAGAGCTAAGAAGGTGGTTTTTGGTCATTTTTATTTCCAGGTTGCCGCCGATTTCAAGCATGGGCCCAGAGCCAACCAGGCGGCTGGTGTTTGATTTCTAAAGAAGCGGCTCAATGCAGCTTTGTTCGCGGTGTTCGCCATTCTGTTCGCGTATGTTCGGGGGAAAAATATCAAAAAAAGCACACACACACACACACAAAACACACACACACACACACACATGACAAGTCAATGCGCCCTTTGCGAATCGGCTGTCCATTTTCCCTCGATGGTTGGAAAGAGGGCCATCCCACAGTGGACCCCAAGTGGCAAGCGACTTCCGCAGTTGTGTTGCACCAACCTCGGCGTTGTGTGCCCTGTGTTGACATGGAGTTTCCCAATTCCAGTAGGCTAGGCGGGAAGTGGACCGCAGCCAGGCAAGTTGGGAAAAGGCCCGGCAGGATTGCTTCACGCCTGACACCCCTTTTGCGATGATTGGTCTCTAGTCAAATGGCTAAGCAGCCAGAGGGGATTTTCGGTTGCACTTGGTTTGGCTTAAGTCCACCGGAAGTTTACAAGGAATCGAGGCTCGAGATCGCGACCAAATAACGGCACCCGAAAGAGACAGGTTTTTTCATGCGCCGTTGGATCCGAAGCGTTGAAAACATGCCCTGTAGGCCATGTTGGAGATTAGCGTGTCGAGGGTGCCTCAGGAGCACAGTGCGATTCAGCATCACATTTGTCCCATATGTCTGTACTCAAAGGTGGGTCTTGTTTTTTGGGGACCCCCTGTTGGTGGGTGCAAACCCCCTTTTTGGTTGTTACAAACCCACAGGTGTCCAATCCGCTTTTTTGGTGTTGAGAAGAAACCAATGTGAACACCATTTGAAGGTTCCCCTTTGAGAACCCGAAGACGCGCCGCCTGCTTACAGGATGAGCTCGGGGTTTGGCATTCCAGTCGGTTTCAATTCGGGTCAAGCGAGGTGCAGCCACTTCGGTCTTCGACTTTGTTTTCAGACTCCCAGCCGCAAGTGGAGTGAGTGGAAGCTCATAGGTGGCCTTAGGTTGGTTAGTAGATGGGGTCCGCTGCTTTAGATGGCATTTATGCCCCATGCAAGCCTGGCCCATCGAGATTTGGCCAAAACCTGCCCGAAGGGGCAATTCAATGTCTAGTAAGCCCCAAGGTGAAACTCAGCTCAAGGCTAGTGGGAAATGTCCGGATGCCTGCATGTCTATGCGTGTGTGTGTGTGTGTGCGCGTGTGTGCGCATGTGGTCAATTTAGTTTGCTTGCTTCCTCCTTTCCTCCACTGCAAGCACAGCAAGTTGGGGCGATTGATGGCGCACAATGTGCGCCTACATGCCGCTATGCTCAGACTATTTTGTTTAGTCTGCTACGAGATGAAGACGACGGGATGTAGAAAGAATGTGGCGAACCAATATCCAGACCAAATCATATGAGACACTTGAGGTGTGTTGGCTGTTCAAAGGCACTTCGAAGACACGGCGAAACCAACACAACTGACTTGTGGGTTGTGGGTGTCTAGCAGTGACAGGTTACCAAAGCCAGTGAAGAAGTCCGATTCCTTTCCACTGACGCCGTGGGGAACGAGCTTGTCGACAAGCTATGGGCCGTACTCAAAGCTTGAATATGGTAACTCAAGCCTTTATTGTTTGCATGGTAACTAAGAGTTTTGAAAAAAAAACAAAAACGCAGAGACATGTGAATTACAAGGGTGTGGCTGGTCATGCATGAGTGTTGCCCAACGTCATTCATATCGTCAGGCTGACTGTCCAACAGGCGCTCTGACTTTCCGACTGACTTCCCTGCTGGCTGCTTGTGGCTGTTTGAGTGGTTCGAAGTCTTGAAGGTCAAAGAGGAAACATACTGTAACCATTTATCCAATAGAGCTCCTGGGTAGTGGTTTGGGGGTAGTAGAAACCATCTGAGAGAATGATTTCAGGGTTCCTCAACACCATTGGCCATGTGACTTGGCGTCTTCAAGAGTCCGAATTCTGAGGCCTTCAATCGGATCATATTGGAACTAAGTCTAACTTCTCAACGCACCTGGATCAAAATATTTTGCAACAAATGCTTGGTTTACAAGACTTGGCCCCAAGCCAGCCTTTGCCTGGGGCCCGAAAAATGGCGGAAGAATCAATCTCCCCGGCCCAGGATGCTACAACTTCCTTTGTGTCGTGCTGGTGCCGCTGGTGGCGGAGGCAGTGGTTGCCCAGAAGCGCGGTGAGCAGAAGGCGCGGTGAACTTCTGGGGCTTTTGGGCGCGTCGGTTGTCGCGGACTTCCCCAAAATGGTGGGTTTCTGTTTGGTGTCCGTGAAAAACCAACGCAAAAACGGGCACCATCAAGAAAAAGACGAGCCACCTATATATATATATATATATATACATAGATATATATATATATACATATATATATATATATGTATGTATGGTACCCCCCCCCCAAAACCCACCAGTTTGCAGAATTCACTGGTATTTCCAGTGAATTTAGCCTTTTTTGGGGGTCTTAGAAAGACGTCAAAAAAGGGCAGTTCCAAGGGCAATTGCTCTGGACGTTTCATGCTCTGGCAAACCCTCAAAAACTAAAAAAAGTCGGAAAACCAGACTCTCTGAGGGAAAGGTAGCTGGAAACCGATAAAAAAACGACAAAAAAAGAGAAAAACATCAAGAAAATCGAAAAAAAGTAAAAGAAAAACCATACTCCCTGAAGGAAAGGTGGTTGGCAGACATTCTCCCACAGGAGTATGTTTTTTCTTTTCTTTTTTGTTTGTTTGTTTTTTTCGTTGTTTGTTCTTCTGTTTTTTCCTGCTTGTCTGATCTAGCAAAACCACATCTGCCAAGTAGGCTTCTTCAGGTCTCAAGCTCAATCTGTCTGACTTCCTTTGGTTTTATTATATTATTTCATTCACTGGCTTAAACATGTAATCATCAAGGCTTAGGAATCTAGTGTTTATTATTTGGAATTAGTATCAGTCCTTATAAGGATATAATTATATTCATCAGGAAATAGATAGGATTGTATACCTCCATAAAATCAGAACTTCTATAGTATAAGCATTGCATTGCATTGCTTTCTTATCATCTTCTTTTCAGTAATGCCTGTCTTGTTTGGAGGATTTCGAAGTTATGGTGTACCTAGCCTTCAAGGATCTCCAGAAGTGGTATGTCCTAGAGTCAGTAACAGTTTCTATCATAATTATTTTACTTTCACATCGTGTCTTAATCCTTTCTTTAACCTCAGAATTTGGAGGTGGTACAGGATGGACATTGATTCCACCATTATCCACTTATTTTATGCCTTCATCACCTTCAAGTTCTGGTATTTCCAGTGAATTTAGCCTTTTTTGGGGTCTGAGAAAGACGTCAAAAAAGGGCAGTTCCAAGGGCAATTGCTCTGGACGTTTCATGCTCTGGCAAACCCTCAAAAACTAAAAAAAAAACGGCAAACCAGACTCTCTGAGGTAAAGCTAGCTGGAAACCGAAAAACCGAAAAAAAGAAGAAAAAAACAAAACCGAAAGCCGAAAAACCATACTCCCTGAAAAAAAGGTAGCTGGCAGACATTCTCCCACAGGAGTATTTTTTGTTGTTATTATGTTTCTCGTTTTTTTTTTCTTCTTCTTTTTTCCCCCCTTTTCCGTTTTTGTCGGTTTTCCTGCTTGTCTGATCTAGCAAAACCACATCTGCCAAGTAGGCTTCTTCAGGTCTCAAGCTCAATCTGTTTGACTGTCTTTATATATATATATATATTAGTTCATTCACTGGTTTAAACTTGTAAGGCTTAGGAATCTAGGAAATCCTGCAGTGGAGCTAGGATTACATGACACATATTATGTTGTAGCACATGTTCATTGTGTTCTTTCTTTAGGAGCTATAATTGCTATCTTCTCTAGAATTATCTTCAATGGAGAATAGATTGTTGGTACTAAGAATTGATTACTTTCATCCTTATGTACACACACACACACTCTCTCTCTCTCTCTTTATCATTGAAATTTCATATTCATGGCTATTATTCTTGCCTTTTCTCCAATGCATCTCTTGGAATTAATGTTATGCCAAGAAGAATCCCATCCTTTCCAGATTCTGTTCACTCCCCACAGATCAAAAAGGTGGGTTTTGGGGGGGGGGGGGTAGCATAACATATATATATATACACACATATGGTTCTCAACCCCCCCCCCTTTCGTCGTGGGAACCGCTCTTCCATCTTCAGGTTGATAGGTGAGGACGCCCCAAGGTTCGGGGCCATTTGGCCGTGTCCATCGGTTCCCAAGGTGAATGCTCCTGTTCTTTCCGCAGTCGCCAGGCAGTAGTACCCCATTGGAAATCAGAGCCATTCAAAACAAGTCACTGAGAATTGAAGTTCAGTGTCTTGAGATGTTGGCTCTTGTAGACACGCGAGGAACAACATATGGTTGATGTGGGGGTGTGCCAGCCTTGGCATTTTGCTTGGCCTCAGATATTGCTGCATGCGGGTGGCCGGCCGCCTTGCGAAGCAAAACATGTTTATTCCCCAGTGCCTCCCGCAGAGTGCTTCAAAAGCAGAACCCAACGTGGCAAGGCTTCAGATTGTTTGCGAGGACCCAACCCATTGGAATTCAGGGTTTTCAAAATTCGACAGCCGGCTTGTCTCGAAATAGGAACCGGAACCCCCCCCAAAAAGGGTGTTGTTTATTCTTATTGTTGTCCCTCGAATCCAAAAAAAGTGGCCTCAAGAAAGACAGCCATGACGTTCGACCTCTCAATGAGCTGACTGGTCCCGGACTCTCGCCATTTGACGCCAGGAGGATCCGGCTCAGATCGTGGGCCGCGTCATTGGGCTGGCTGCCACCTTGGGCCTCGGCACCTGGCCGCCTCGGCACCAAGCATCGAGCCAGCCGGGGAGTTTGGGGGAGAGGGGGGTGGGAGGGGTGGGGGTGGTTTCCGCGGCTGAACTCGGAGGCGCAGATGTGGCTAGGGGAACCTGAGGGCAAAAGTGCTATGTGGACTCAACAGTATTGGTGATCTTCCGCAATTCCTTTCACAAGCATCTCAAATCTCACTGCGGGTCCCTGTTTGCCACCGCAGCGTGGTTTGCGTTTTGGCTAGCTTGCCGTGGGCCGTCGTGGTTTCCACGGTCGCCTCTTCTTATCACAAAGGCAAGATTGGATTGCTGTTTTGGTAGCAAACTTGTTGAGATTTGTTGGTTGTTCTTTTTTGAAGCGATCCACGCAGTGGAGCACTTTGAGCTTTCAATTTTGACACCCTTTTTGAAGCTGGATGCGGTCGCCGCATTCTTTTTCATTCATGCCTGCGGGTGATTCCGAGATGTCTGCCTTTGACTATCCCAGAGCTGGCCCGAAATGCCAAGTTTTTGCGCAGTGCTTCGGCTTTTCGTGAACCTGTCACGAAGGAAGCGAGAATTCGATGCCAGAAGATCTTTGTAAGCACCGATCTATCAGGCATGGATTGGGAACGGCGACCCGGGGTCCGGAAGGACACCAGTCTGCAGAAGATCTTATTCGTCGCTAGCGAACTCGAACAATTGCCCCTCAAAGGCTACAGAAAGAGCACGTCCTGTTGGTTTTCAGGAAATGAAGAGGGGTTTTGGGAAGCCCTTTCGGGATGCAGGAAACCACATAAGGAAACCAAAAAGGGGACCGAGCCTCCGACAATATACACCCCTGTAGAACCTATCCCCACAAAACCACAAATGGTCGGGTCATCTGCCTATCGAATCAGCTGGAATTCCAAGCAAGGCCCTTTTCCTTTCAGTTTCCCTTTGACCCCAAACCAGGGTACTGAGCTTGAAACAAAGAGGTTTCCCTTTGAAGAGGCCTTTCCCAACAAAAAACGCTCCTCTAGACACGCCCGCCCGTCTGTTCTCCCTTCCATGCCATTCAATCCTTCATGTCATTCCAGCTTTCACAGACACAGGCTGTGGCTAAGAGATGGAGTAACATGGCTCTCTCCTCCCTTCTTCATTCCTCTCTTTTGAAAGGACCCCACCCCCACCCCACCCCACCCCACCCCACCCCGCCCCGCCCCGCCCCGCCCCGCCCCGCCCCGCCCCGCCCCACACCACCCCCACCCCACCCCACCCCCACCCCCCCACCCCCACCCCACCCCAAAAAGTCGAGGCTTCTTCTAGCCGTGGGCTCCGACTGGGCGCTGGAGCTCGCCGGCGTCACGGCCTCGAGCTCCTTGGGCCGCGTGGCCGCGGGCTATCTGCAGATCCGGGCCCTGGCGCTGCCGGCCTCCCTGGCGCCTGGGCCCATTCGACGCGTATGGGTCGTATGGGGTCTGAAGCCAAAAAAATCGGCACCTAAGAAGGCTTTGGTGAAATGAATTTCGAGGGAGGTTTGGTCTTAACTCAAAGTAGGGTATTTTTGAGGGAAACCTACAGGACACCAATCACCTGAATATTTGGAGACACACCCACGTGAACGTTCCTTTTTCTGGTTGGTCGCAGTTTCGTTGCTTGTTTCCCTTTTGTGGGCTCCAAACGGAATGTCGGCCCGTAGTGTTTTGCTATGTTTAGTTGGATTTTCCGTTTGGGCAGTTCAATTGGCAGTTCAATTGAACCCACTAGCGAATGACAACTTTCAAAGTTGTGCATTGTGAGCCTTCGTTTTTGGGCGGAACACGCGAGTCCGACTGAGGTTTTTGAGGGCATGTGCTGCAGATGGATTGGCTAAGGGTACTGACCCGTGGAGAAAAGCAACCTTTTAACCCTTCATGTCCACAATTGCACAATATTTCCTCATCCATATCATTCTTTGACGCATTTCTGGGATGTTTGTAGCCATCGTACCGATGCCTTTGGTGGTACCATGACAATCCCTTCGGGAGAAACTGCAGCCAGTAGGCGAGGTCACACAGAGGCGGCACGATTCATCGCAAAAAGCAACCATGCGTGAAAGATATTGCTGATCGCAATGGGCAATACACTCCGGCTTTCATCACACCAATTGACAGCCATCGGCTGATCATGAAACCATACTTGTGCTCTCAATGTCCCTACTTGCCAACTTCTTGCCAAGCACGAGACATTGATCTTTGCAATGGTTTGCTTCCACACAACACCTGCTAGCATCAACCACCGATTCCGGCTCGTTTCTGTCCTTGCCCGCCTGCTCACGGCGTCTGGCATGTAACAGGCTGTGCGGTATACAGATTCACAACTGTCATTCATAGTTTTCCTGCAGTGTCATTCATAGTTTTCTTGCAGTGCTTGTGGAATTGCCGGGTCTGGCTTCTACTGTTTCTTCTGGACTGTAAGGCTGTCTTGGCGGCTGGTGAAGCCACGGGGCAGTGACACGTGATCCACGAGACCTTTGGTTTCCAAGGTGAATACGGTCGCCATCGGCGCCTTCAGAGGGCATTTGGATACCACCACGCCCTTGACACTTGGTAATGGGATTCCAGTGGGATGTTGAATTGGGATCCAGCCGGTCAATCAGGTTCACGGTGAACGAGCCAGGTTTGGAGTACTGAATTGCTTCGATCGGCGCTCCACGCCCATTTGTCAGGATCCATTTGTCAGGGGTCACCAGTGAAGCTTAAGGGTTGAAGCTCGATAGGACATGAGGAAGTTGGTTTCATGGGCAGAATCATGTAAATCCCTTAGCACCCCTGAGACTTTGCAGGTCAAAAATAGGCACCTAAAATGTAACCCTTTCAAACGGAAGCATGGACAAAAACCTGAAAAACCTGGTGGGTTAATTTTGACCCATACCCAGCAGCACACCAGTCCACCCCGAAACCACATCAGCCAACCGCGCAAGGAAAGCGAAGCCAAACGGCGTGGGGGGAGGATTTGGAAGCCGAACTGTTGGTTTGTGCTGCCCGGATGCCAGAGAAGTGCCGCAAGTGGATTCATAGATCGAAGACATTCTGATGGATCAGCTAGGTCAGTGCATGGTGCAAGGCAAATTCCGATTCTGAGTCCTCAACCAGGAGATAGACTCCAAGGGGCTATTTCAACAGTAGGCCAGGCTCCTGTACTTGGATGTGTGTGCGTGTGTGTTCCTCCTGTGAACTTTCAGGAGGGCGCTTGCCCGGGAATTCGCTTTTGGCTGTCTTCTTTTCCACTGGCGTTGAGGTCTGTGGTGCTTCTGCAGAGCGTCTCGGACGTGGTTCTGAACTTCGTCTTCGTTTTCGGCGTGGACTTCTTGGGCATACCCCCGCTTGGGGTGGAGGGAGCTGCCTGGTCCACGGCGCCTCGGAGCGCTTTGGGCCCGTCCCAACCTGATCTTCAACCAATCCCCCGGGTTTAGACGAGGGAAGAGGTTCCCTCGGCATCCTTTTGGGGGAAACCCCCGAAAGAACGACTCCGCCAGGTTGGCGTGAGTTTTTGAAAGTACCCTTTTTGGGGTCTTGGGAAAGACAGCACCAATCGGCGTCGTCCCGAATTTGTGAGTCGTTCCTTTTTTTCTTTCGCGGGGTGTCCAATCTGAGTGGGGATTCAGACCGTGCAGATTCCACTTGCTCGTGTCTATAGAATGTTCTTGATACTAGACGACAGTTGTTTATGCAGTCTTCAACGCATTTTTCTTGTCTTTTTCGTCATGCATTGTCCTGATTCTCTTGATATTTATGCGACAGAAATCCTTGCTCGCAAACACGCCTGAGCTGGCTTGCCTGGAGGGGCGTGCAATGGGGCAAGGCACACCAGCAAACCTCCAGCTCTTGTGCAGTGTGCATTTTGGAGTTGGCTTAAAGGGAAACCGTCACCATGTTGGTCCACGTCTATTTTGACGCATGCCCAGTCAACAAAGCGAACCAACTCCGCAAAAGTCACAACACCATTTTGGGGGTCCGGGGTGTGGCGGGGTTTGGAGACATACCCAGAGGTTCCCTTTGACCCCAAGATATAAACCCTGTGGTTGATGTTCCCCATGCAGGTTTGAGTGGACACTCTGGGCCAAACATGCTGGTTTGGCACGAACCCCTGCAGGTGTCCTCTTGGTTTCTCCTTTCTTCGCCATTTCAAAAGGCTCATGAGCCCCTATTTGGGACACCCGCACATAAACCATGATCCTTGCTCCCAGCTTTGCGCCATCCATTTGTCTCCCCATCCCGGCTCGGCTCGGCTCGGCTCGGGCAAGCGCAGGTGGTGTCCATTTGGCTCAGCTGCCTCTGCTTCTGCGGGCTCCTGTCGCAGCGCGGCTTCGTGGCCTGGGGCTCCGCGATCGCGTGGCCCTCCGCGCTGAAGGACCGAACTGGAGACTCGGAGTGCGATGGAGTCCCGAGCCAGGGGGAAAAACCGGGGAGGAAAATCCTAGCAAAGCCGGGAAAATGGTGGGTGGTTGGGGTGGGTTGGAAAAGGGGGTGGGGGGGGGGGAATTGGGGACAGTCAGGGTCTAGGTCTATGCTTCTTGCAGGGCATTCCTGAATCGCCAGTTGCTTTCTTTTTAGGAACTGTGACTGATGCTAGGTAAAGTGTGTCTGGAAAGAGACTTGTTGTTTTAGGGTTCTGGGCTGCAACATACCTTTTCGGCAAAAAGTGCACCCTTCCTTTTTCAAGGAGCCATGCCAAGCTCTCAAGGAGGATGTCGCAGATGTGGTTTTTTAGAGAGGGCCCTCCTTTTGGTTGGAGACGAACAAAAAAAAGAGAGCAGCTACTTCTGTTCGCTCCCCCACTCTCTTTTTGGGCATACCCGCTTTGGACTTGGTGGAGATGCCGTTTGGGCCAATTCCCACCGGCCCAGTGCCCAGCACACTTGCATAGAAAGGTGAAGTGTAGCTATCCTGCACCAGTTGGACGAAGTCCGATTTGAACACGAGGATAGCTGGTGCCAAATTTCGTGTTTGCCACAGACATCCCAGCACCTCCCCCATCAAATGCTTTTTCCAGGTCCAAAATCCCAAGCACTGCCCAGAAAGCGGTGGTTGGGTGGTGCTGTGTTTGCCACAGACATCCCAGCACCTCCCCCCATCAAATGCTTTTTCCCAGGTCCAAAATCCAAGCACTGCCCAGAAAGCGGTGGTTGGGGGGTGCTGGTCCAGAAGAACTTTTCAAGGTGGCACTTACCCGGCGTAGGAGTTGCAGCCACTTATCCTTGGCAGCCTCTCGCAGCTGATTCGCACGCTTTCTCTGCAGGCTGGGCTGCGCGTTGTAGCGCACCCCGCCCCAAATCCTGTTTGGGAGTTTCTCAACATGGGGATGTCATGGTTTTGTGGGTACCGCTTGTTTGGTGGTTAAAGGAACACTAAAAGGAAACCGCCCATTTTTTGGGAGGGGTCCCCGAAAGGAAGACACATGCACCTCCTTTTGGTTGGTGTTTAAAGTATGAACGGAAAAAAAGGAAAAGGAAACCAACCAGTTCAAGGGACCGCTTTTTTGGGAAACACCGATTTGGGCAACAGCGCAAACACTGGTCGGGCACCCTTTTCCCATTGGCGTGTGCTCGAGCTGCGTTCGTCCTGTGTCACCGTCTTTGGAGGCCCTCGCAGTACATGTGCCCAAATCGATGATGGAGATTTCCCATTTATACTGAGCAGCGAATATGAAGCGGAGGTTGAGGGGCCCCCAACAACTTGTCCGCGGTCAAAACGCCCAGTGGAATCCATTGCTGAGACTTGTTTGTGGTTGAGTTGTGCAGTCAACCCGGACCAGCAACCACGAATACTCATACTTGGGCTTTGCTTGTAGCCAACCAACCTTTGAGTGCCAACCAGCAGTTGGATTGGGAAACAGAGAATACTCGTTTCTCAGAGGGGCAGAAGTATCGTTTGTTCGATGATTTATGGGTCTTTTGTTATTTGAACATATTTGGGTGCGCTTGTTTGAGCAGTGGCAATGAAACTGACCACTCTCCATATGTCTCTCTTCCTGTATCCCGGGCAGCTGCCTGTAAGGATCTTCTGTTGGGCAAACCTATCACCACAATAATATGTTATCGACATAGACCGGGTTCTTTGTTTGGCTAAGACAAGAGGGCAAGGCGCCTTCGACAAGCCAATCAGCGTTCCTTCCATCGCTATGATGGGGCTGGGTTTTTGGGGGCTACTCTTTTCAGGCTGGTTTGGAGGTAAACACATTCGGAAACCCAGAATTTCTCGCCCCCCCATTTTGATTCACACCCGCTTTGCGAGGTTCAAAAGTTGGTCTTTTTTGACTGCACCTCCGTCTACCTCGTAAGCGAAGCGCTGAAATTTGTTCATGTTTCACCAAACAAAGCAGGCATCAAGTACTTGGACCTGGGTTTTGCACATGTGTTCAACTTCACAGATGCTTTCGTGGCTTGCCCTTTTCCAATGTGTTCATTGACGGGATGATTAGTTGGTTCGCCCATTAATTGAACAGTTGTTGGTTGACTACTTGGTTCATGGTTGGTTAAGTTGCATGTAGTGTTTGATTAACCCACAAGCTAGGGGTTCATACCAGGAGGTTTCAAATTCAGGTTTGTCTGTTGAGGGTATCCCCTATCGGCTCATTAACGGAAATCACAGGTGAACCGCCCCATGTTGGAGGCTTCCCATTTGCAAACAAGCCCATTTCTTTTTGTTGGGGGAGATGTAGTAGAGGGACCATTCCAAGAGGAGGCCATGGGTGTGTCTTAAAAAGGAGGACCCCAACAGTGATGGTTTTCCTTTCCTTCCTTTTGGTTTCCTTTGAACAAGAAAACATAGAAAACATCAAAAAGGGCTCCCTCCAAAGACGAGCTCATACCCCACTCTCCGCTTTCTCCGCCCAGCCCAAGACGAGCCCGCCACGCCTCCTCCGAGTCGCCGCAGGCGGTGCTTCTGCAGTTCACCAAGAGCGTCGTGGCCCAGGACCCGGCCGGCCTGGCAGCCGCCGCGCACCAGGCGTCACCGGGAAGGAAGAAAAAAGCCAGTCGACGTCGCGCGGAAAAGCTAAAACAATTCTCCACCCGGCCGTTCCGGACAGGGACGAAAACCGTGAAGGTCACTTCTTTCTTTTTCTTCTTCGGGCGACCCAAAGCGAGCGGCACTTGAAATGAAGGTCCTTTTGTTGGGAGACCAAAAATCAAGTCGCACGAAAGAGAAAGGTCTTTTTTGGGGGCGACCAAAAACACAGGTGGCACAAAGAACATGTTTGGGGACTTTTTGTTGGCCCCACTCGGGAAGTGGGTTTGTCGCAAAACCGGAAACCCTTCTTAGGTGGCGAAGGGTAAACCAAAAGGAAACTAGCCAGGGTCCGGATTTTGAGAAACATCCACAGTAAGAGGACCCAAGCTTTTGAAGTTGGTGTCAAGGGGCAACAAAAGGAAACCCTTGGCATAGGGGACACAATCCTATCGTCATCCCCTTGCCCGCATGGAACAGGAATTGTGCCATCCACTTTACCCTGGGGCATTTCTGTGTGGAAATGGCTGGCATGATCCTGGGCCAACTCGCGGAAACCTGGCAGCAGCAGTGGAGGAACAGCATCTGGAAAGAGGTTGCAAGCCTAAGTCGCCATATATGCTTGCAAGGGGCTATTCCTTGTGTTGTTTGGCCCATCGGCAACAACTGCTTGCTCATGCCAAATCTCTGAGTCTAAGGTTAAAGCCTACTTTGGGATAAACCACCTACCAAGTTGCAACATTTCCACAAGTTCAAGCGAGAAAGGAAACTCTCCCTCCCGTTTTCGGAGGGGGATGTGCTGGAAAGTGAGTCATGGAAAACGAACCATTTTGGTACCACAGGTTTCGGGGTTTCCATATTCCCCAATTATGTGGCCGAGATCGCAGCCACAGAAACGGGCCCATTTCTGTCTGAACCGGCCATGATTTTTCCGATGAACTTCTGAGGTTCACATTTTAAGAGCTGGAACCAAGCTAAACAGTGATTGCACAGTTTTTAATCACCTCAGAAGTCGCTTGGTTGGAACCTCACCTCAATTTTGATTAAAATAAGCAATGTTCGGGTCTTAAAAGATATGGCGATGAGTTTCAACAGGGAACCACCTCAAAAGTGATTGGGTGAACAGGAATTCCCGCCGAATTCTGCCCACCAAAATATTCCCTTATTCAAGTTCATACCCAAATATGTGTTTAAAAGAAACAAACAAAAACCCAACCATGTTTGGGTCTTAAAAGATATGGCCAGGTGGGGATCCGGGTGTGGTTCTTCGCCCTCTTCGCGCTGGACTCCATCGCAGTGGCGGCCCAGGGCTTGGTGCCAGTGGCCATGGCGAGCTTCGGCCAGGACCGCGCCAGGCTCGGAGATGCGATGCGATGTCGATGTGGATGGGTATCAAGATGGGACACAAGGCCTTGAAGGCCCCTTGAAGGCTTTCTGGTTTTCAAGTTGAACGAACTATCCTGAGTAGCGAGGCTACATGGGCGACTCCCAGAACTGGGTTGAGGTGTTGTTGGCAAAAGCTACGGCCAGAGACTCGTGACAAATGTGTCCGAGGGTTTCCATGAGCTTTTTGGGAGCGAGACGAAGCAGCAGAGTTGGCTGAACTGATGGCAGATTCGTCACACAGTGGCCCGTCACCTTGGATTCCCAGAGGCAAGGACATGGACACGACCTAATGGGCAATCCGTGAAAGCCTGGCCCGCCATTTTGCATTCAGACGTTTAGGAATGTCTACTTGTTTTAGGGAACCCTCTCTTGTTGCAGAAAGGAAACCCACATAGCGTGGTTGGGCTCCCAAAGCACTTCACACCCTTCGGATTCGCGAGGTGGGTTTCCTCCCGGCTGTTGCTTTGGGGCGCCGCGGGCGGCCTGTTCTCGGGCTGCGTCCTTTGGGCGTTGGCAGACTACATCCCCTCGGTGTGCCTCGGCGCAGTAGCAGTGTTCGTCGTTGTTTCCAATGGCTCAAAGTTCAAGAGCCAGGGAACCGCAGAGTTTTTGTCTAGTTGTCCATTTACCAGCGTTCCATTTTGGGCCGCTGTTTTTGAGCACCCACATGTGTTTCCTCCACTTTTGCTCCAGGTTTCCAAAATGGGAGCTTTGGCTTTGTTCTGACTTGTGCCTAATCTCTTGGTCTCATAGCCTACTTGCAGTCGTCAGCCACAATCAAAACCCGAGTAGATGCAGATTAGTAAGGGAAAATCCCAACCATAAATGGGGGCAGCTGGCCTTTTGCGACGAACTCTTTATATGGACTAGGTCTTGAGGTTGGCATGTGGTTTCGTTGAGACACGTGTCTCGGATTCGGTTACACGTGCCGAGCCATATGCATCGATCGAATCCATGGAGCCCTCCCGCTGGACACATTCGACGATTTGGCATGCAGAGATGGGACCTAAGACGTCCTAAGCCGGTGAGTTCATGCGGGGGGAGCATAGCTCCCCTTTGTTCAAGCGCAGTTAGCATTGGAAAAGGAACGCGCAAGGTCAAAAGATCCCTTTGCTTGAGCATGTTCATCCACCTGGTAAGGCTCCATTACCATGATAATTCCTAAGGGAACCATGAGCCAATTGACCTGTTTCGTTGAGCCGTTTTGACCACGCCATGGCGTCGTGTTCGTGCCATTTTCCGGGTGAGGTTCACCAACGACCCGGTGGTGCAGCAGACCGCGGCGCCGCTCATCGCCCTGGTGGCTTTGTTGCAGCCGCTGGCGGGGGTCGTCTTCACCTGGGACGGGCTCTTCCAAGGCGCCGGGCCGGGCGCCGGGCGCGGTCGACTTCCGCGCCGGGGCGGGCGCCATTTGGCTGTGGGTCAAAACCAATGGGATCCTATGTTGGGGTAGGCGCACCACCCGTTTTAGTCGGTTTTAGCGGGGATTGGGATGTTCACTGGGGGTACGGGCTTTTGACCCATGGCCATTCGGCTGCCTGTTTTTTGCGTGGACGAAAAGCTGTTCAGCCTCGTGGGAGATGTGGAACTTTTCTGCGCTCACAAAGCAAGACCTGAACAAGCTTGTTCAAGGGGTCGAAGACTAACTAAGTTATTACCCAGATCAATGTTGCCGGTCCTATTGGGGGCTGTGCCCCCAAAAGAGATTCAAATCCCCAGTAACAAGGGAGCCCCGCTACCCCGAGCCAAGTGTTTCTTGATCCGGGGTTCCGCTTATTCTGGCAGTTGCGCATGCGTTTTTGTGTTATCCCGTGGGTCAGGATCCACCGCTAACAACAAAAGCATAGATGTTATATGCAGTACTGAAACACACCCCTGCCTCATACAAACAGCTTGATCCTTATCCCAGGGAGACATGCACCAGTGGTGTCTTAAAATGTGTATTTGTACAAGTATATATATATATATACACACACACACACACTTTCAGGAGCCTATGTTCGCCAAGGGCCATCAACCAGGCCGTCCCGCCCCGCCCGCCAGACTGTTTCTGCTGGGACAGACTCTGCGTTGAAGGCTTCCCTTCGAGACGTCTTCACTTGACTACCGCTGCAGGCCAGCCTGAGCACCCGCAGCTTCAAGGCCTTCTTCCGCGCTACTAGCCTCTCCACCCAGCGCCGCTTGATGATGTGGCGGCGCAGTGGGAAGCATACGCTAAAGCCCAACCCCATCCCCAACCCGGCGTGACGACGCTATCCACCTGCGCGGGTCGCGGTTGAGCGACGGCTACGGGTCGTGGCTGAGCGACGGCAACCGAAGGCTCCTGATGGTATATATATATATATGTATACATTAGCAACTACACAGAAGTATGTACATACATAGTCTGTGGTTGGTCCGCTCATTGTGGAAGGCAAGTCTGTCCTGGGCACGAATGCAGCTTTGTTTGTTTGAGATACACCGGGTATTTGTTTTGTTTCAGGAAATGCTGGCTTGGGCAGGGTGCCTGAATTCCGACGTTGTTGTCATTGTTGTTTTTGTTGCTGTTGCAGTTTCTGTTGCAGTTTCTGTTGCTTTCCTTTCCTTGAGTGTACGATCCAATATCGCTCCCTCACTGTGCTGTGGCCAGTTTTCCACGTCGCAGGCTTATCTGACTACACCTACTTGGCACTGGCCATGGCAGTTGCCGCGCTGGCGGGGTGTGGATGGGGGAGGGAGCGGAGGAGCTCCGCTAGCTCGACCTATACCATCTTTGACTTGGGTTTGAGTCGCTAGGATACTTGGCTTGATGTTGTTGGTTTTTTTTGGCAAGATAAGTTTTGTTTGTTGGATGCCAGCTATTGCCCCTTTATTCTCGCAACTGGGGATCGTGCCTTTTGGCATGGTGCGCGCTTTGTCTCTCTCTCTCTCTCTCTCTCCCTCCCTCCCTCTTTCTTTCTTTCTTTCTTTCTTTCTCTGTCTCTCTCTCTCTCTGTCTCTCTCCCTTCCCCTCTCTTTCCATCCCTCTCTCTCGCTGTCAGGATGCTACATGACCAGAACTCAACGCCTAACCATGTTGATTGTGGGTGTTTTATTCCCACGTTTATTCCCACGTTTGGGGGTGCTTGGCCAGACATTCCCGAGCTATCCCGTGGTTATGGCTTGCTACAGAGATGCTCCCACGTTTTGAGTGAACTGGAGCTGCTCTCGGGGTGATGGGTGTGGCAGAGAATCAGTTTCTATGATATGAGGGCAACATATAAACTGATACAATAGTTCACTCCTCTAGTCATGATCAAGCCATGATCCCTCATCCTGATCATATTAATAGTTTACTCCTCTGATCATGATCAAGCTGGGATCTACGGTACCCCTGTAGGCCATTTTCATGATGAGCCCTGCGAGCATTTTTTTACCAGATCGTCTTCCAGAGCTTTGACTTGGCTGCGCGCGACGCACTTCGTTTAAACACCAGCTAAGAGGACATTGAAGTGCATCATCATCATCATCATCATCATCATCATCATCAGCAGCAGCGGCAGCATCATCATCATCATCACACGAAAAAGAACAAGCATTGCACAACAGCTCCCATGTTCCAGCACAGCTGGGCGGGCTGCTTTCAATGCTTTCAGGATAGGCTCTTTGGTGCGCGTCTTCGAATCATTCCGGTTCAGCAGCTTCCGAGTCGCAACGGCCTCTTGTAAGCCAGGATGGTCCTTCCCAGCCTCCAGGTGAGGAGTCTTTTTGTGAAAGCAGGTAACTTGGCTCCGGCTCCTTTAATTGTCCTTTCCCCTCTGTTCTTTACAAGATTCCATGTTTTTGGCTCCCCTTGGCGCCGAGAAAGAGACCACAAGGCGCATATGCTTTTCGAGACACAAATGAGAGCCTCTTGTGAGCTGATGTGGGCATGTGTCAAAGTAAGGGGACCCGAAAAATGCTTGGTTTCCCATTGCTTTCCCCAGAAAACCCCAAACACCAAATCAAGAAACACACGCCCATGTTGCAGACGCCCTCGCAGGCGACACTGGCGCTGCTGCAGATTGATGTGTTGAATGGATCTTTGCAGGGTGTTTGGGTGCCTTGCACTTCAGTGGGAAATCGCTCTCTGGTAGTGGGTTTGCAAGTGCGTATCTTTGCATTTGCAACTGTTTGTCAAGCAGATCAAAACTTAAGTTGGAATAGATCATTGACAATCGTTTCAATCCTGAATTATGGTCACGTGTGGGAGTGAAGTGCTGCTTTATGTTGTTGACGGTGCTACTCGCTTGATCGCGCCTGGTCAGTTGTTGTTTTGACGACGTTCCCTATCGCAGAATGTAGCAGGAGAACATCAGACTGTAGCCTCAACAAGCGGAAACGACATCAGCACCAAAAGAGGCAGCAATCCTGAAACCAGTGTCGTCAGCAGTCATCGCGTCAAGCACATAGGTAACCAATAGCAACACACGCCGGCGAAGCACACGCAAACGGGAATTCAGCATGTCAACAGACGTGTTCAGACACAGACACACACACACACTCGCGTGTACAGATGCAATAGAAGAATGGTTGAGCAAGCAGGCAACAGAGAGGTTTGAGGCACTAGGAGAAAGGTTGATTGCCAATATTTCACGACATCATCACACTGCAATAGAACATCAGGCACAAATGATTCGACACTGCGTGTAATTGGTCGTGCGAACAATACAGCACGACGAGCCACATGTAGATGAATAGATGCAAAGTTTCCAATTGCAGTTCATGTTGACACACCAGCAGGACAACATGACCGCATTGCACAAACACCACCAAAGCAAAGATAGCCTTTCCTTGGTTGCACACAAGAAGACCAACAGCCACCAACTAGAGTCCGAGCTTGGAAGATCCCTTTGCATGTCCGGCTTTTAACACCCATTGAGCGTTGATACTGCCAAGCGGGTCAAGGGCTTTGAGGGTATATACGGGGTGTCTCAAAATAGGGACACCACAATGGCAACCGTGTTTCTGTGATTTCCCTTAGATGGACCAACCCCAAAAAAGAACACTCATCCATTCCAGCTTTATGCTGGAAACCCCAAAAAACAACTTGGGCAAATGTGTCTTTTGATTTGGCGCCCCAGGCGACGCACTTGCTGGCCGAAAATTCGTGAGACTTGAGCCTGTTTGAACCTGACGTGTCCTTGGCGCTTGCCCTCAGCATCGCTGTAGGCAGAACACTCTACCACACTCCGCCCTCTTGGATTGCTGCATTACTCCCCACCTGTTAACTTGAACATAGAGGAAACTCCTCTTGGCACCGTCCGTTAATTTGCAGGGGAGGTTCCGTGTGCGTTCTACTCCACTGCAAAAGGTCGCTGCTTCTGCAGTCCTGAAGCTTTGGGTCAAGTTCCAAAGGTTCAGGGCGTATACCGAGGTCCAACAGTGGCCCTTGGGATCTCTTCTGAACTCAATTCACATTTCCCTGACTGTGAGCCAGAATCCAACATGGTGTTTTTGGCTGGAGGCGAAAGCTGCTCAGCTCCTCTCGCTGTTTTCTGTGTTTTTTTGGTCGGCGAGATCAAGTCGCCTCGAGGTGTGCTTCTCGGTGTTTCTGGTCTTCCGGGGCATCGGGCTCGCCTGGCGCTTCTGGGGACCGGCTGGGCCTCTACGAGTGGAGGAAAACGCGCGCGGTTGCGTCAGCGGTGGCCGAGCCACCGTTGTCGGCAGGGTTGGGCATTGGGTGAAACCTGGGCTTTTTGGGGGGCAACATGGTATGTTGTGCGGAAACAGCGAATCGCAGAACCGCTGGCTGATTTTGCGAAGGGGTGTTTTACTGCCAAAAGTGGGGGGCGGCTCACTTTTGGATTTCCCCCCTATTAACAGGACGTAATCTACTCAGCTGGTCCCGGGGGGCACGTGCTTCAACCGTAGTCTCCCTTTTCCTCCAGCCGCTGGTTGCCGCATCCGTGTCCAGGTACTGCATCACCGAGCCGATCCCAGAGGTCAAGGACCGGCTCGGAAGGCGATCCGCTCGATCCGGATCCGGGAACAGCGACCAAGGTTCCTCAGGATTCCATGGCTTTAGGCTTTGGGACTTTTGGGAACATTCTTTGGGAACCAAAATATCAACTTTAGAAACAAGTTTTTTTTGAGATGCTCCTTCTAAAGGGTGCAGTTTCGAATTGCTGTTTAAAGGAATCCGCAAGATCCTTCATTAACGAAAAGAGCCTGCTTTGCAGTGGCTTTTCTTTAGGGATTATGGATTAGGATTGGCCAACCCTGCATTCTGATTCATGTTTACTTTCTTTGATCTGGAGCCACACCGGTCTCCATGCGAAAATCTTTGTTGCAGAGGTCGTTCCTTTCAGACCCAGTGAGCCACTATCATTTAAAGAGATGTCAATATTTTCGCAATAACCAAATGTACAACTTGCTACCGGACAGTTGCTCTGTTGCAGCTTCCAAATCGCAAAGGGCCAGCAAAAACCAAGGGGCCCACTCAAACTTCCCGGGACAAAGAATGAATGACATTCTTGATTGTTCAACTAGTGCTACTGATGCAAGCCCTCGCGCACGACCATGCCACAGTAGTCCTGAGTGGCAGATCAAACAACCATTCCTGGCATGGTAGCTGGAACGGGGGTTGCGTGAGGCAGCGTGCATTCTTTTAGGCAAAGGAATGGAGGTGACTTTGTTGTTCCAGCGTTTTTGGTTGCGTTGGCAATCACTGCAATCAGGCAACGGCCACGATCCGGATCGTGGCCACTGTCTGAAACATGCTGAAAACCTCAGGCCGGTCATTCCAATCCTTTCTCGTAGGCTTGTATGACTGAAGCAGACATAGCGCAGGAGTACCACGAGAAGCATGGTCACCAGCTACCAGTTCTCCGGGATTTGAAGGGCTCCTTTTATGTCCGTGACGAGCGCGATGGCATTTTGTGGCTTGGCAGGTGCAGTCATGGGACTGTTCCGGTGTCAATTGAAGTCCCTTGCTTTCTGAAGAAGATGGCGTTTCTTCCCCGGCCACCACGACGCTTCCATTTGCAGCCGCTTCTATGCTGGCTTTGCGTTGCAGACACGCAGCTTTTGTGACTCTGTGCGTATTGTTGCTCACGGGTCGCAACAAACGTAGAATTGCAGAAGCTTTTTTTTTTTTTCCGGAGGAGCACAGTGCTTCTAAGCCTTTTTTTCTTTGCAGCAGCAGCATGTTATGCAGGCCTATATTCTGGCTTGTAAGTCGTGCAAGGATTGGGAATTTATTTCCAGCTGAACCCCTTCGGTGTTGGTGGGGACCTTTGAGGCGATGGAGTGAGCCCCTTTTGGTTGTTGAAATACACCTGAATGCCTCAGCAAGCGCGGAGCGGAAAGACGGGGTCAGCATTGGTGGGTAGACGTTGGCTGGTTTTGCAAGAGATCCCGGAACCACCTTCCGGCCCATGCGTGAGGGCATTGTGCCGAGGCCAATCAAGTGAAGCATGTCGGCAGGGTTAATGTTGAGGCTGCTTTAACTTCTTTTTTTTGTGGAACAGTGCCAACAGTCCAGCGGGGCATCTTTAGTGGGCAATTCGGGGGGCCTGGCTTCGACTTTGATTTTCTAATACAATTCTAAGTTTAGTATTGCCAAGCCTTACTCTCAGATTCCCAGCACTCAATGAGTGTTGCCAGTTCTAAATCGAGTATTGCCAAGACTTACTCTCAGATTCCCAGTACTTAATTTTGTATTGCCAATTCTATAATTGGTTTTGCCAAGACTTGCTCTCAGATTGCCAGCCCTCAGTTTAGTATTGACAATTCTTCAGTTTGGTGTTGCTAAGGCTTTGACCTTTGATGAGCTGGGAAGATCTTAGGAGGAACCACACTTTTAAAATAAACGCTAAGGTTTTTTGATCTGAACCCCGCACATGAAAGCGAACCACGAAACAGTCAGAATAAACAGAATCAGGGCCTCTTGTGCGTTTGTGTGAGTTGTTTGGCCATACTATCTTTCTTTCTTTTTTAATAGGGACGTTATCTAAAATTTGATGGTTTGGGAATATTTGCCCGGATTTGCTCTGCTCATTGTTTTGCCCGATTTGGTTTGCCCGTTTTTGCCGGCCATGCTATCAAAGCGAACCTCGAAACAGTCACATAATTCCGAATTAGTTTGTCGTTATAATAGCGACCCCGGGATTTAAAGCGGCCGTAGCATTAATCCGTTTATGTTTGTTCATGTTTACCCTTTCTTAGCAGTTCCCAGCATGGGCTCATTCCTTGAAGAGAGAAGATATGTGACATGTTTGTCCCGATCCTTTGCCAATTCACGGTGGTCGCGACAAAACCGACAGCTTGTTCATGCTGTTTCCATCTTGGGGCGGCCAGATGGAAATCGACACTGAATTGCCCCGGAGCAAAACAACACAAGATCCAATGTCCTGCTTTTAGCATCCATTGCTTCAAGACCATTCGAATTGAACTTTGACTCTTCACTTGAGCCATATCCAAAGCCCGGTTAGATGAAGATTAGTAGGGGCGAATCCCAGCTTGACACATTAGGCTGTGGCTCAAAATAAAGGTTCCAAAATGGCACCTTGGTATATGAAACCAAAGACTAAAACGTGCGTCACCCTAGCTTGTTAATTTTGAGCCACACCCATTTGGGTTTTTCAACACCAATCAACTGCATCCAAGTGGTGTTTTTCCTTGTGGTGGTTCCCCCCCCCCGCCGCCCCACTCCTAGGGTGGGCCCGTACGAGAGCGCAGAGACCATGCAGTTGGCGCCAGAGGAGTGGCGGAAGACGGGGATGCCCAACGAGTGCGCGGGCGGCAGAACGGAAGCGGGTCGCCTTTGGTTGCTCAAAATGGGTCTGTGTTTTTGTTAGGGCACCCCAAGAAAGGGTTGGTTGAAAAGGAAGCAAAGAAGAAACAAGCCATTTTGGGGGTTAATTTGAGACACCCAAACGGTGGACCCCTTTTTGGTGAAGGGAAACCACTAGGGAAACCAAGAGAGGACGGGGCATATCCTTTCAATTGGTTTAGGGAAGCCAAAGGAAACTTCGTCGCGCCATTTTGGGGGGTCCGCTTGCTCCCAAAAAGCGCCGAAAGCCAACTCCGCTCCCTGAGGTACGCCAACTTCCTTTTTGAGGGCGACGTGGACCGTCTGATGCCGCACCTGGAGCGGGCGATGGAGATTTTGCCCCCGCTGGCCGAAGTAGGCGGGACAGCCCGCACAAGGGAGGAGAGCACCTAGGTCCCCCCGTAGTGCCCTTTCACCCTTTTTTGGGGGAGGGTTCCCCTACTAAAATGGATTTCACAACAAAATGGGTACCCTTGTTTCAACCACTGTACCGGAGGACCGAGGCACTCTACTCATGGGCAGGTCTTTTTGGCATGAGTGTCGTTTTGGTATCCACTTCTGCTATAGTTACCGGGGAACCTTGCCCTTCAAGTGAAGAATTGGTTGGGGAGTGCTTTTCAGTGGTATTGCAGAAGGGGCAATTCTTAGAAATGCTGCCTTCCTTTTGACTTTTCTTTAAACTTTAAACTAAGCAAGTTGCAGGTTCCATGTTGCGGAGAGTCGATTTATGGTAAGCTACTTTCTGATGCGAACATAGGGTCCGTAAATTGAATACCGAGGTTAAGACCCATCCCATGTTCATCTGGGTTGCACATTGGTGGGAGCTTGAGCTGCATTTTAACGAGTTTTGGACAACATGCATCTCAGGAACTGAAGACTTGTTGGCAACCTCTTAGCTTTGCTCGGCTACAAAGCGCAACAACCAATGGTTTCAAGCAGCCTGCCAAAGGTTAGTCCCAACTTGCAAAACAACTCTTCGTATTTTTTGCTTACGATGGACGTGGACTTTCTGAAGTCACTGTGCAGTGCGTGGAATCTCGGTTTGCAGTGCTACAAATTACCGACAAGAGGCGGCAGGGCACCAAATTGAAACATGTGCCTTCTGGATACGATCGGTTTCGAAGTGCGGGGAACCAAGAAGGGCCTCCCATCTGGGATTCATATTGCCAGTCTGTGGCTTGCAGAGAACTCGCGGGTGCTCCCAAACCCGGGGGAGTTCATTGCTCACGCGTCCCGGCTTTGTTTGAAAGTTCTTGACCGAAGGATCCGAAGGCTAGGAGTCTATGCCACTCCTTGGGCCCAACGCATGTTCAGCCGAGACCCAGCCATCTCGCCAGTTGGGGCTTCAACACGCGCTCTTGAACGCGTCCAAGAGCGCTGGTTATTTGTTCCTGCCCGATGTGGGCGGAACTCCAGCCTATCTATCGTTACACAGCAGACCTGGGGAGCCCAACAAGCGACGCCATGCCTCTGATTCGAGGACGCCGAAAGCTTTTCCATTTCCTCAACCAACAAGTTTGGCAAACTCACCCACTCACAACGGCGCAGTCACTGGCCACGACCGAGCAGATGACACCTTGGTCTGTCACGTACCTTGGAAAGCCCCCAGGCGCACGACGACGCCTGTATGATAGGTCGCCACCGGAGAAAGCAAGAGCCAGGCAGCCCGACTGCGGGCGTCTATGGCCTACAGGCCTTGCACCCCACCAACACTGCCTAGTTCCAGTTCAGCGAAACTCACTCACCCACGATCTTGCTCACTTGCAACTCCCGCTCATTTCCAGATCGCGGGGCTGTGCCCCGGTTGAACTTGCCACCTGCCTTTGTCCGCAAAGTCAGACCTATGAGCTATGCTTTTTCCTAAGCCTAAAGTGGTACAAAGCCAAGTCCGGGTTTTCCATTTCGACTAAAGAAAGCGACGCGTGAGGTATCTATCGGATCCGGATCCGCTCACCTTTCGGATGGCCGTTGGCCCAACGGCCGTTGTGGCAGGTATGAAGACGGTGCTCAACGGGCCCACCATGTGGCCGGCAGATGGGAACCACTTGGTGGGCCCGGCGCCCGAGTGGGACGTGGCGCCCAACTTCTGGCTGGCCTGTGCAGAGTGGCTCGGGATGCACCAGGATGTGCCGCGAAACGGATGCGACCCGCAAAAGGCCACGACTCTGGTAGGGTTTTCTATGGTTGAACTGAAGGAAAGCCTAAAAAGGAACAAAGAAAGCAATGAAGCGAGTCAAAGCAACAGATAAGTGCGGCAATGTTCTTCGACATCCGCAATCCTCCTGGCTGTTGGACTTTGAACTTTTGGGAAGCGAACCGTCCGTTGGTTTTTGACTAACTCAGTGATAAATTGATGGCGATCCCATCTCTCAAGGTTGGCGGAATTCGGACAGAGGAGACGTGTGAGATCTCAGCTATGTTTGCTTGGTCACTCGTGTGGCCAAAACCGCCTCGTGTGGCCATTTTGGCAGACTGTCTCACTGCTTGAAGTTTTTTTTTGTTAATGTTGAAACGCATGTGGAAACATGAACTGTGTTTGGAATGCTTGACCACAATGGCATGTGCCATTTTGGCTCAAGCATTGTTCTGGGTTCCTGGAACCCAAGCTGATTGAAAAACTCTGATCTTTTGCATTTTCGAACTTAACCCCGACCAAGCAATGGCTTCCTCGGCAACCTCGGCAACTTCCTTTGAGTTGATTGAGGACCAGACACTCACCGTGGAGGAGGTTGAAATGGCCAGCCAGGAGGCCCAGGACATTCGCACACGGGAGGCGGCAGTGGCGGCCGGCTTGGTTTTGGACGAGCCCGAGGCCCCCGTCAGCTTCGGCGACCGATGTGATGAAGGACCTCTCCAGTGCACTGGAGCGTCTCCGAGTGGCATTTGCCACACCGACTCCCGGCCTGGGTGCCCCTGGCCCCGCCGATGAGGGCGACAAGGACATGGGGGATGCGGACGGCACGGAGCGGGCCGCACCAAGACGCCACCCATGAAGAGACTGAAGGGTTTCGTGGCGGCTTCGCAGAAGGCTACGTCTCAGGCCAACAAACCTGTCACCTTGGTGCCGGTGGACGGAAAACCCGGGTACTTCAAGCTGGTGGACCTCCCAGACCTGTTTCCAGTCCTTCCAGCGTCGGCGGCCACCTTGCTGAGAGACATCACGATGGAGGAGGCGGTCTCCCTGTTCCACAAGTTTGTTGGGAAGAACCTCACGGAGGACCTGGTGATCCGCATCTTGGAGGCGTACGTCCCGATGAAGATCCAGCTCCGCCAGGAGGAGGTCTGGGCTTCGCAGTTCCAGAGGAACAGGGCGTGTATCGGCACCCTGAACAGGCTCGACGCAGGTCATTCCGACTACAAGTTCATGTGCAAGGCATGCGGAACGGGGTGGCCAGAGGCGGCCAAGCAGTGCTGGGTCTGCCCCGGCAAGGAGTTCGCCCCCTTCCAGGCACCCTCGGCCACCTATGAGGCGGACGGCATCACCTACAACCTGCTCATCTTGGAGGGCAAGCCGACCTGGATCCAGCAGCGGGAATGGGGAAGCCTGGGTGCCGTTGGCCCCGGTAATACCCTGGCACAGGCCGATCGCAACTTGGTGGACGGCACGGTCTTGGGGAGAGCCCCTCCAAAGACGGACTCGGCAGATGAGATCACAATGGCAGATGCGGTCCCGCTTAACAGGCGGGTGGACATCCGGCAGGAGATCCTGTCCATGGAGGCGGACGACGAGGCGTTGAAGGTCCGGGAAAGGCAGGAGATCAAGGTCAAAGTGCAGCGGTCCCTGAAGGAGGCGGAGGCTCAGAGCTTCGAGCTCTACCATCCCCAGGTGGACCAGGCGATCAGGAAGAAGGAGGAGCTGCATAGGGCCTTGCGGGAGCAGCGGGAACCGACTCCGGAAGAGGCCTTGGCCAGGCGGCGGCACAAGGAGTTGGTCACGGAGGAGATGCTGGACAACGAGATGGCGATCCTGGCGCCCCTCCAGAAAGGGGCATGCAGGCCCTGCCGTCAGAGGAGGTGGCCAACGAGGGAGCCCGTGCCCTCAAAGGTCAACCTGGAGCGTTTCAAGGCTAAGCTGAGAGACCAGTACCTGGAGGGGAAGGGCGCTGACGCCAGCCAGGCATTGGCTGAGGCGATGGGCTCCATTCAGGAGGCTCAGGCGGCAAACAAGAACCAGGCATGGATGCTCAACCACACTCTCAAGCCCTTGGAAGTGTCGGCGTGGCCGGACGATCTCAGGAAGGCCCTGGAGAGGGGCCTGTTCTGCCCCCTGGAGCTGGATGACCCCCACGACATCCCCCCGGTGGGGGACATCAAGGAGAAGTATGTCCCCTACATCAAGACGCTCAGAGCGTCGCAGAACCCGTGGCACCAGGAGGCACTGCTGGAGGAGATGCCCGAGCTGGAGGCACCGGCCCCCCCCAAGGGTGCCACCGGCCCCGGGGGGGACCAGCTCATGTTGCAGCAAGACCTGGACTCTGAGGAGGGCAAGTTGTCCCTTATCCTCTGGGCAATGAAGCGGCACCAGGGAGAGCTCCGGATGTTTGGGGGGGTTTGGAAGAAGCACGCAAGCGGTGAGATCCCCCGGGGCGCTGACCAGCAGTTTAAGCTCGCGCCGGAGGAGCTCCTGGCCCTTGAGCGCAGGACTCACCCACTCACGTGCGAGCAGGACCACATCGACCCAGTCATCTACACGGCCTTGGAGATCCGAGCCCAGGTGAACCGGGGCGAGCGCCCGGCACCTGAGCAGGTGGTGGGTATCTTCTGGGCGAAGGGTGATGGGGTGTTCTGGACCCGACAGACGAGAACGTGGGACCTGCCTGCCGAGCCTGACGGGAGTGTACGCCCACAGGTTCACATTCAAGTATATCTACTTGGCCTGGACCACCTTCCCGTTGATTGTGAAGACGCAACGCCGGGGCCGCAATGCGGAGGGATCGACCTCGGACAAGTGGATGGGCAACATTCTCCAGATGAGGAAGGAGGCGGTGCCCTTCCTGGAGAGCCTGGGCATCCCCAAGCCACGCAGCAAGGAGGAGTGGAGCTCATCTTTAAGGAGATGGGGACATTCCTGGCGGCAAAGAACTTCATTGTGAACTGCCCGCTGCCCGTGATGGAGATGCCGGTGGCCCCCATCCATGACAGTAAGGAGGCGATGCGGTTCAGGGCAATTTGCGACGAACGTATCACCCTCCCGCTGGCCTCGCTGAGGGCCTTCGACTCGGTCTACACCAAGTTGGTGGCGGGCCTGAGCAAGTCGTCAATGGTGGAGGTCAAGGTCAATTGGCGCTGCAACGTGGTCCACGACTGGGTCGAGCAGGTCCCGCAGGAGGTGGCGGGGGCCTTGTACGACAGGTTGGGCTACTCCCATCCGGCAGCTGGGTTGTTCCCCCCCCTTGGGTGCCGTTGGCCCCGGGGGGGGAGCGGCCAAGGAGGCGGACCCAAAGGCCAAGGTCCTTGCAAGGGCAGACACCACGCTCCGCACCCCAGACCAGGGCACCAGGAGGTACCCGCCCATCACCACGGTCACGGCGGTTGCGGGCCGAAAGTACATCAACAAGCACTTCTCCAAGGAGGCGAAGCATGTGTTTTGGGGCTCCGTGGAGTGTGGCTTGGTCTTGCCAAGCATCAGTGCCTGGGAAGTGGTGAGCAAGGAAAAGTTCAAGACCACGGGGGCCTATATGTGCAGATTTTGCAAGGGCTTCTGGAAGGCGAGCCGCGGGGGGACCAGGCTGCTCCAGATCACGGGGTGGCACAGGGATAAGGCCACCTGCTTGCAGTTGGTGATGGACGAGCCCCCGGAGCAGCTGTACAATCAGTGGATCCGCGATCGGATGGAGTTCTACAAGAGGGTGGAGCCAACGGAGCCTCCCAGGGACGAGCGGCTGGTCCTGGGCGACGCGAGCACCCCCCGCATGCGCTTCAGCTCCTCGAACGGCCTGGGGGATGTCTCCACGGCCTTGTGGTCGGTCATCCTGAGCAACCCGGAGAAGTCGGGGCTGGCGGCAATCCACTCGGTGGCGAAGGAGGCGATCCTGAAGGGAGGGAGCCGCTAGGTTTTGTCTCACAACCCTGGCTGCGGCCGACTCTTGGTTTCCCCGAGGTTTTCTGGGGGCTTTTGGGGAATCCCCCGCCTGGTCGGTCTCCCCCCTCCGTGCTTTTGGGGGGTTTCTGGGGGGTTGGTTTTGGGTCGCGCTCCCCCCCATTCCCGGTTAAAATCTCGGGACTTTGGGGGGGACTTGTCGGGATGCGTGTGGCCTGCCTGCTCCTTCTGCACTCTGCACTCTGCATGGTTGGAGCATGCATGCATTGTGCCGCGGTTGGGTCCCGGCGGTTCGATAGGAGGCTCGAAACCCCCCTTTTTCATCATGGCTAGGGTATCTACCAAGTTTCTTATGCGCCCGCCTTACACACGTCTTTGGGACCGCATTCCAAGGGTCCTATGGGACACGTTGGCCGATGAGTCCTTCTCCCCGAGACAGACGGACGGAGAGCTGTTGGTCCTGATGTGCCTGCGCCAAGGCACTGAGGAGGAGGGGAGGAAGCTGGGCGGAGAGCCGGCAGTCCGCTTCTCTCATCTCCTGGAGCTCTCGGGCATTCCGGTAGGACAAGACGACCGCATGGTCCCGACGGACTACTTCAACGGCCTGGTGGCGTCGGCGGTAGGCAGGCTTCCCCAGCCTCTGTCCGCGGCGGACCTGGCCGACCTGTGGGACAGCCTATGGTTCCTCCTCCTGGCGACGGCGGATGGCAAGCCGAGCGAGGACTTTTCCCCGCTGGAGAATGAATGGGACCGCCAGGACCAATTGAGGTGGTTCTCACGAGATGACCCACCCCCACTCCAGCAACCGGAGCTTCTGAAGTGGAGGCACTGGCGCCCGGGCAAAATAAGGGAAATGGAGCCCACGACCCAGCGAGCGCTGGAACTCCATATGCGCGGGAAATGGGCGGAACGGCTCCTCGCCCACTTTGCCCCGTTTGCGGAGCACATCGCATACATGCAGGACATCCTGGGAGAGGACTTCCGCAAGGAGGCATTGGACCTCCTGGGGGACACTAGGTTCCGGACACTCAGGCAACATTGCCTGGTCTACGAGAGTCTCCGGAAGAGAGGCTTCACGGTGATTCCCTGGCAGGAACGTCATGTCCGCTCTCTCCTCAACCAGCTCGCCGAAGAGGAGGTCACCCCGTGCAAGCTACGGCAGGTGTGGAACACCCTCAAATGGTATTCCAAGACCTTCGGTATGCTGAAGATAGACGAGCTCCATCGCCTCAAGTCCAAGAAGAGCTCGTTGGAAGAGGCACTCACGGACACGGTCACCCGGCCGCAGCGCAAGGCGGTGGTCCCCAGCAAAGAGGTCATATGGGCTCTGGAGGAAGGGGCTGGCTACGATCACCTGGGTGCCACCGGCCCCGGTACGCAGGCGGCCCCGGGGAGGAGCAGACACGAGGCACTGGACGCGTTCATCCTGGGTTTCGCCCGGTTCCAGGTAGGGTGCAGCGCTCGTTTCAATGACCTCCAGCATGTTCACCCCAAGGACCTGATCCACACCAAACACCGTGGAGCTGAAGGCCTGGCAGACCAAGACGGTCTCAGCAGCACGAATCAACCCTTGATTGCTCCGAAGTACAGCTTCACGGGGATCCCCTGGTGGACCACCTAATTGGCCACGGTCCGGCGACTGGTATCCGAGGAGGCATTCCAGGACATGGACTACTTGCTCCCGACAGTGAGCAAAGACTTCGCAGGGCTGATCCCGAGACCTTCCACACCAGAAAGGGCTCTGAGATGGCTCAAGGAGTGACCGCTGACGTGGCACTCATTCCGAGTGTTCATCCCGGACTGCGTTTCCAGATGGGGATCCCCCGGGAGCGCCGCATGTACTTAGGCAACTGGCTCACAGAGAGCACAGCAGACGTCTATGTGCGGGAGAAGCGCAATGTCGTGGTGGAAATTTGGGGCCAAGTGGCGCAGAAGGTCCCAACCTGAACCTCGTGCCAGGCAGGGAACGCAGGGAGGACCTGAACCACCCGGACTGGGCGGACCCGCTCCCGCCGCCAGCAGTGGAAATCACGGATGCGGGACCGGACGGCCACAAGGACCAAACCGAAGGGGAAGGGGAGGCGTCCCCCACGGTACTCTCAGGGAGCGCACCATCGACTCGCTCATGGTCATTGGTGGAACAGGGACCTGAGGACACACCAGTGAAGGTCAAGGACCTGTTTCCCACCACCCCGGACTTCCCCCTTCGTGTTGTTGCGGCGGTCAAACGCACAGGCAACGCCGGCCAGGCCAGCATCCACCTGCTGAATGAGGAAGGCACGGCTGTGGGGTGCGGGTGGCGACCGGCGGCCTCCAAGATCCAGGAGCTCTCCGTGCTGGACTACATGTCGGAGCCAGAGGCCTATGGCAAGTGCGAACGCTGCTTCAAGAGGTATGGCTTCCCGGCGGACTGCGTACTGGAGCCTGCGGAGGTCCCCACACTGCAGGAGGACTCGGACTCCTCGGCGGACTCGGCTCTGAAACGGATGACTCGGTAGACACCCAGTCGGAGACCGAGGTGGTGGCCCTACCTTTGGGAGCCTAGGTGCCCCCGGCCCTGGCGACCGAAGGGGGAGGCCAAGGACAGGGCTCTGGCCAGGGCCCTCAGCAAGACTGTCCTTCAGAAATGGCGCTATCAGTCTGCACACCCGTTCTTCAGTTTTTGAGAGTTTGCGGTGGGTGGCCCATGGGGCCCACCCAGCCGTAGACATCTGACAGGGGAAGATGAGTCCCTGGCACCAACACATTGCTTGGATAAAAGAGTTATCGCTTGCTTGTGTGGTGCCGTTTGGTTAGCTTACATACACTTTGTTAATGTTGAAACGCATGTGGAAACATGAACTGTGTTTGGAATGCTTGACCACAATGGCATGTGCCATTTTGGCTCAAGCATTGTTCTGGGTTCCTGGAACCCAAGCTGATTGAAAACCCACCCACCCACACCCAGGTAAGAGGTCATGGCTGAGGAGCCCGCCAAACCACCGGCGGAGGTCCCAGCCGCGATCAAGGAAGACGTGGCAAAGTTGCAGAAGCTGGCGGCCATCCTGGTGGGCAAGGAAATCCCCTGGGTCATCCAAGCGGCACTGGGCGCATCGGGCTACGTCACGGTGGAAGACCTGGCGGATCGCTGGAACACCCCGGCTGCGGCCAGGGACAATGGTCCCCGGGACCTGGGATTCCAGGATGGAGAGAATGGATTCAACGCCCAGACCTCGGCCTTCACGGCAATGCGCCTCCTTCAGGCAGTACGGGTGGCAGCAAACTTGGTCAGGGGGGGCAACCAGGGTGACCACCCGGCGGGCCATGCGGGCCCGGCAAAGGCTCCCTTGGAAGTCCTGTGTGACAGGCGCCAGCTGGAAGATGCTTACGTGGCCACGCATGGGGCTCCGAAGCCGAGGTTGGAATTCCAGGGTAGTGATGGCTACCTCAAGAAGCAATGGCGCATGATTGCCAAGGGCGAATTGGGCTACATCCCGGCGAAACACATCGTGAGCGCGCTCCCGGAAGAAGGGGAACGCCCTTCATCCACCCACAAGAAGATCACGGTGGACGGCTGGGACAGGGAGGATGAAGAAGAGGTGAGGAGCCACCCTACATCTCGGCGCCAGCTGGAACGATTGCACCTAACCTTCAGGACGACGCTCCTGATGTGCACGGCAGCACTGCCGCAATTTGGCAACCTGAGGGTCACCAAGGAGGAGTTGGACGACTGGTATGCCTGGTTCTATGGGGAGGACATAGCCGGCAGGAAACCTTATCCGAGCGACACCACCTTGCTGTTTGCAGAGCGCAATGCATGGCGCAAGATTCACGAAATGGTGCACCAGGGCACCACTCTCTCCGAAGCCCTCAAGAACATCAGGGGCGACTTCCTCTTCTGGCAACGGGAGGTCTATGAGCACCTGAACAGGGCGCCGACGAAGGGGAAGAGCAAGAGCAAGGCTCCCAAGGTGTGGCAGACTCAGTGGGAGAAGCCCAAGAAGGGGGGAAAAGGATCTTGGTCCTCGGGGCCTACCCACTCCAAGCCGAAGGGCAAGGGCGGCAAAGGGAAGTCTCCCAACACCTCCTCGACCCCATGGCCAGACCACTGGGCGTTCAAGAATCCCAAAGGGGTGGCGTACTGCAGGGATCATCACCTTCACAACAAATGCCCTGGATCATGCGGCCGATCCCACAACTGCCCGGTCAGGAAGGATGGATGGGTGTGTGATGCCCCCCCATCGAAGCATGTTCCACAGGCATGCCCACACCTCCCCAAGTGACAGGAGGCCACTCAGGGTGCCATGGGCCCCGTGGCTGCCTGGTCTCCGAAGGGATCACAGGCCACCAGTGCGAGAGCGCACACAGCGGGGGAGAGCCAATCCCACCAGAGCCACGGCGGAAGGCAGACAGAGTTGGGGAGGCCAGGACGGCCGCAGGTGGGAGGGGACTTCTCCAGGGTGCCACCGGCCCCGGAAGCCCCTCCACCGAAGAAAGGGAGTGGATCCAGCCAGGGCACTCCAGAAGGGCGGAAGCACCCTTTTCCCCCGCACCCACCGAGGCAGTGGGAAGAACCCCCAGAGAGACCCAGAGGAGAGGATCCGCCCGGCAAGGGGCGTTCCAAGGGCGGGCAGAACCGTCAGGGCAAGCAGCAAGCCCAGGGCCAGACGACCAGTGGGTCGGACAAAGGACACACGGAAATTTTCAGGGGGGACAAGCCCACCTTCCCCTGGATGCAAGACACCCCGGAAAGACTGAGGTCCAGACTAAGGTGGACGCCACGACCAGTGCCGGAGTCGTTGAAGCCGACCCTCATCCTGCTGTACGCTGGGAAGGACGACGCGGGGGCCCTGGATGCCTACCTCCATGCCTACAACCCGGCCTTCTCGGAGTACATTTGGGCAGTGGACATTAGGCGAAAGGGTGGCGATCTTGGACAGGACATGCTGGGAGACGAGCCTTACTCGACAATGTGCTCCATGGCCATGGCGGGGAAGGTCGCCTTTGTGGGGGGCGGCCCCAACTGCAGAATGTGGAGCATTCTCAGATGGTTCCCCAAACCGGGAGGCCCGCCGCCGGTGAGGGGCAGGGCGGAGCAGACCCTGTGGGGCTTGGAGGACCTGGAGCCCCGGGTAAGGGAGGACACGGACAACGACAGCGTGCTCATGCTCCGACAGATGTACCTGACCTCGCTGGCCTACCGGGGACTAGGTCAACGAACGGTCCCGCAGGTGGGCTCCTCCTTCCTGGAGCGCCCGATGGACCCAATGGAGTGCAGCAAGAGCCCGAGCGCAGCGAGGTGCTCATCGATCTGGGTCACACGGGCCTACATTCAATGGGCGAACGCACTCCACCACTCCCTCATCAAGTTCGACGAGTGCCGCCTGGGCCAGGTGGTAGTGAAGTCCACGACATTGTCAACGGACCTCCCCCCTTCACATGATCTGCGATGCAATCACGGAGCTCACCCCAGGGGGGAAAAGCTCAACTCCAGTGACCCAGAGCAGATGATGCAGGGCCTCGCAGCGGCCATCCTTTGCAGAGCGGGACCCGTCCTGGAGGCGCTGAGGCCGGGGGGCACGGTGCCCCAAGTGAACCCAACGACCCCCCCGAGGCGGCAGAGGGAACCATCTCCCCGCACGCCGGGGGACAACAAGCGCCAGTCCCTGAGGCTGAAGGCCGGCCAACAAGTGCTGGCGGGACTAACCTTGGGCTCACGTCCGGTCTCGGCCTCGGACAATCCTGAGGTCCGGACACCAACACAGCCGGCGGGCAGGGAGGTCGAACAACTCTTCCCCTTCAGCCATGGGCACGCCATTGCATGGAGATCTCGGATCGGCCCACCACCCTGCCGATCACGCACGACCCAAATCTCTCCGACAAGGTGATGTACCTCCAGATGGCCTTCAAACAGCGCCCCCTCAGGGACGGGGGTGGGAAGCCCTCACTTGGACGGCTGGCCCCGTGGACTCGGCCACTGGCAGCAGCGATGGGGGCCAAGATCTGTGTCCAAACTCCAGGAGTCGCTCTCTTTGGGGGACGGGTCACACCCCTTCCCGGAGGACCTGCTGGAAGATATCAGGGAGATCCTGGCGCCAGGGGCAGGCCGACCAGCGGTTCTTCCTGGACATCTTGCACGCGCTGAACATTCAGGACCCCGACCACCAGTTTCCTCGGGATCTGGACCACTGGGGGTCACGGACCCACCCCTAGCCTCGCCGGGCATCTGGCCACTCAAGAAGGAGCTCAAAGGGGAGGAGCCGGAGTTGCAGGAACTCCCTCATCCCACGGGCCGGGGTAACTACCCCTCAGCGGATCACTTCAGTGAGCTCATCCGTAGCACATTCCTGGAGGAGGTCCCCATGGGCATGGTAGATGGCCCTCTCACGGTAGAGGCAGCAGCGCGCTGTGGCTGCAAGGTGGAGGATCTTTGCCCAGGCCCCCTAGCGGGCATCGACGAAGGGGACAAGATCCGCACCATCTACGATGGCTCGGTGGGCGGGGCCAATGACACCATCAGGAACCAGACGGTGGAAAGGACGACGGCTCCGACGGTGCTGGATGGGGTACAAGCTCTTCATTGGCTACATGCGGCAGCTGAGGAGGGACCCCCCTCTCAGGGTTCCCCCGGCCCCAGAAGGGGTCGCCAAACCTCCACCCGAGGGCTGGCAATGGCCGGAGCCGGGCACCAGGTGGGTGCTGCTCAAGGCAGACGTCACCAAGGCCCACCAGAGAGTGAAGGTCCTCAGGAAGGACTGGTGGTTCCAGGTGGGGAAGAATGGTGGGTGAACAAGGTAGGCACTTATGGCATGGCCAGTGCCCAATCCTACTGGGGACGCCTGGCAGCCCTTCTACTCAGGGTCCTCTACGCACTTTTCCCTCAAGTGGACTGGAACTTCGTCTTTGTGGATGACTTCCTGTGGCTGCTTTGCAGCGAAGGGGCAGTAAACTTGGCGGTGGCGCTGTTGGCAACACTCCTGGCCTTGGGCACCCCGCTTAGCTGGAAGAAGACACATTTGGCGGAGGTCAACACGTGGCTGGGCTTCGTGGTCCACCCGAACATCCCGCAGGTTCTCATGGCCGCCAACAAACACATCCTGGTGATGGAGGTCTTGCAGATCATGGTGGAAGGGCAGGCGATGCACTCAAGGACATCGAGAAGGCCCTGGGCCGCATCCAATGGGCAACTGCTGCATGTCCGCTGGCGAAGTCGATGCTTCAGCCACTGTGGGCCTGGAAAATGGCCACCACCACGGTGGGGAAACCCCCTAAGGTGGTCAGGATGCTGGCGTTCATGCTGCGGTTCCTCTTCAACACGCCCTTCGTCCAGTACTCCCCTTACTTGCCGAAGTCCTCTTGGTGGGGTTGCAGCGATGCTAGCGCCTCGGATGAAGGACTGGCATTTGTGGGAGGTTGGTGCGCCAACAAAATGGAGCCGGAAAAGAAGGAGGTGTACTGGTTCCACGAGCAGATCCACGTGGAGGAGTACCCTTAGGCATTCAAGAATGGGGATCCCAAGCGGAGGATTGCGGCTCTGGAAATGCTGGGTACGCTCTTCCTCTGTAACATGATCCTCACGCACCAAGGCCCTCTGTCCTCCCGGGTCCGACTCCCGGTGGGCAGTGACAATCAGGGCAACGTCATGGCGATGCTCAACCTTGGATCCAAGAAGCCCTACACCGCGGCTATCCTGATGGAGCTGGTCTTCCTGCTCCACACCCATGGCTGCTCGCTGGCGGCCAACCACGTGCCCCGGGAATTCAACCAGTGGGCCGAGGAGCTGACGCACCCAGATTTCTCTGGATTCGACCCTTTGCACAGAGTCCCTAGACAGGAACTCTGCGAGGAGTTCATTTTTCTCCCGCGTCTCCTGAATGGAGATGCATTGATCTTAGCGTGGGCCCACCCATGCTCCCGTGACCGGAGCCGGTGGGTGACTCACTTCCCCTGGTGGCAGACCCCCCTGTGGCCTGGCCCAGCCCAGGGGCGGGCGCTATCAGTCTGCACACCCGTTCTTCAGTTTTTGAGAGTTTGTGGTGGGTGGCCCATGGGGCCCACCCAGCCGTAGACATCTGACAGGGGAAGATGAGTCCCTGGCACCAACACATTGCTTGGATAAAAGAGTTATCGCTTGCTTGTGTGGTGCCGTTTGGTTAGCTTACATACACTTGTCGTTGAAAGCTCTCCACAGGATGCGCAGCCGCAACAGTTGAATGTGGAGAAAGAGTCAAATTAGGACCAGTTCGCATAGGCGCCCAAGCCTGGTCTCACATCGTCGCTTAGGTCGTATGGCATTGCCCACAGCGCTGGTCTGAGCAGATACCTCGCTGCGCCCTGTCGAAAATTATAGGCCCGTCTTGTTGTTCACCGCCATGGGTATGTGTTACGAACATTCAACATTTGTTGTCATGGCTGCTCTGGGTATGTGTTAGAAATAAGCCATGATGAAAGAGCTACTCCACACACACAGCACACACACACACACACACGCACAGAGACGTTTCGTGTTGGCTTCCTTGTGAGTCCACTGCTCATTGTTTAGTGCCAAGGGCCTTTCCTGATTGCTCCCTTTGTTGCGGGTTTGGGGGCATTCTTTCAGAACTTGACAAAGACTGATATTGGGCCACCCATCATGAGGCTGGATGGACACATATAGACACACATATTTGGCCGTAAGAACTCTGAGCAGGCACGAAGAGTAGAAGCATGCAGCACCTGTTTGAGAGTGGGCCCCTACCTGACCACGTTTGATGTGACCAAGAACGGCAGATTGAAAATGAAGAGTTCCTTTTCCGTTGTTGCTTGGAGAAAACGTAGCCATTCTAATTTGCTTTGATCAAGATGTATCCCTAGCAAAAGAGACTCCCGTTGATTTGGAGGCTTTACTTGTAGGTGTCGATTCCTCACCATCCCTTTCGGAATTCGGGTGCAATTACCTTCGGTCTGGTGATTTGGCAAATCTGTGCGACACCGGATCTGAACTTGCCCATTGAGATGACTGGTTACCCAGCAATGTTGGGAGACACAAACCGTTTCATTCGGACACGAAACAGCTTTGACGACTCCCTGTGAAGGGAACCAATTGTGGCAGCAATCTGCGATGCTTAGGACCGCGCCATTGTAACACTGCTATGTTCCTACCAATCTCCGGTGTCAGGTGTTCGCTCTGCCAAGTGTTGCATCATACAACGGAATTCTATGCCAGGCCCATTGCCGCTGCCACTAGGGACCCAAGGATTGCAACCACATTGTTGGTTGCCCTGCCATGGACAGTGAAAATAAAACCACTGGGTCGGTGTGCGGTTTGGTTTCTTCTTGTGGGCTACACAGGGAAGGCCTGCAACGCCTATGGCTATGTGGCAAAATTAGGAAGCCTCCAAATGGGTTGGATTCATCTTGGTTTGCCTCAATGAGCACAAAGGGGGCTCCCATTTTGGACATAGTTGGGCCGAATTGAATTGCTCCAACTCGATGAGCAAACGTCCCGAATTGTCAACATGGTTTCTGACCTTTGCAAGGTGACCTGGAACTTGCTGGTGCTCAGTAGGGAATGACCCAGGGTGTTGGGAATGAACCTATTCCTTTCCAGTAAACCATAGCGAATGGGGTCATTATTTCATTCCCTGCTGAGCACCAGCAAGACAAAGCACGTGCCGGCCTTCTTTTTCTGCCTCGCGGTCTCCGCTGCTCGTTCGAGCCCGTGAGGATTGGATCTGCACGGGGGAGCCTCCTTACGAGCTCAAGGAGGCAGATCCTGCCAGGCGAGATCCGAAATTTCGCTTCGCGCTATCTTGGAGCTTGCCCTTGCCTCGTCAGAGAGAGGAGAAACCCCGAGAAATCCTCCGCAGAAAAAAGAACAAACAACGAAGGCACCTCTCCATAATGGGGGGGGGTTCACTCATGTGGTTTTTGGGCTGAATTTTATTGAGGGCGCAATGTGCCCGGTTGAAATCATGAACGCGTCACTTGTCAGAGGCGCTAGTAGCCGCTAGGGGCGCGAGTGCGAGCGATGGTTGTCCTTCTTGGGGGGGCGTCTCTATGTTTAAGCGTGGCAACGGTGTGCCTTCTTCAAGGCTCAGAGCCATGGATTGGGCCCATTTCAGGGTGACCTGGCCACATGGCCTAGACAAATTCTCCTAGCATTTGGGTATGTGTCAAAAATAGCGGGACCCCTTTGCCCTTTCGTGTTTCAAGCACACCGCGCCCGAAAGAACCACACGGTGCCACCTAGAGTTTTCTGGAAGGATGCCACGGTTCAGCTGAAAAGCCACCAACCCCGACCCGCGCTTTCAACGGGCGTCGGGCGTCAGACGTCAGACGTCGCTGGCCAGGTACGGCGCCTGGGCGACCAAGGACTGGGTGGCCACCAAGGTGCGGGAGGCCTACGGCATGCCGCCCGGACGGAGCGAAACTCCCCCGGGGGAGCCGGGCGAAGCGAAAATGAACGCGAGCCTATGGGGATAAAGAGCGACCTGGCGACTGATGCGGGATCTTCTTGGTCCATCCACAGTAGGTGGTCCCTTTTTAGGTTACTGTTAGAGTTTGGTTAGAAATAGATGGGTTCCACTGGTTTTGGATGATGTTTTTTTGAATTTATGCCCCATCTGACAGGGAAACCCGTCTTTTTTTAACTCAAAAGGACACCTATGAGAGGATCCCGTTCGTTGGCGATTTCCGTTGGGTTCGACGTCCATTTTTTTTGGCTTGTTTTGGGACTGTTGGCGAGTTGGGTAGGTGGCCGTGTGACACGTGTGGGTATCAGTAGATGTGGGCGGTACATAGCAAGCGGAAGTAGACAGCTGCGTGGCAAGCTTTAGCGCTTGTTCAACGGGATTATTATTTGATACCGCTGCAGTTGACAAGGCAACCTAAGATTATAGCGACAACAACCTGTCAGAAGGGCTTATACGCAAAGAAGGCAGAAAGAAGCTGAGATTTCCGGCTCGTCCAGACCAATTTGCGGTGTGTTTACCAGCGTCATTGTGTTTGAGCGGCTTTGCTCTTGGCTGTACTCGGGTTCTGGGCCGACACGTCGCAAAAATCCTGACCGACAGCGAGGCAAGTGCACGCTTCGAGGGTCGGTCCGACGGCATTTTTCAATGGTTGACACATGGGTGGCTTGGGCATGTGTGTGGGAATGCCTACTTGATCCAAGGCTGTAATTGGAATGATGGAGCTGTCAAAGGTGTTGTCGAGGCTTGCCCACCAACTCACAGCCTTTGAGTTCTCTCAATCAGCATTGCGCAAACCTGACAGAAATGCCGGACCTTCATGTGCAGTCCTGCACATGTAATCTTACCAGATACTACAGTGCTTCTGGAGCGGCACAAACGCAACGGCTTCCCTTCATCTTTCTCATTATCTTTCACTTTCTCTCTCCCGTCATCTTTCACTTTCTCTTTCTCCTTGTCTTTCTCTTTCTCTGTCTCTTCATGTTTCTCTTTCCCTTTCTGTTTCGATTCTCTGTCTCTTTTATTTTGTCTCTTTCTCTTTCGTTTGATTCTTTTGTTCTCTTTCTCTTTCTCTCTTTCTCATTATCTTCCTGTGTCTCTGTCTGTGTCTCCTTTTCATTGTTTTTGTCTTTCTCCGTCTCTTTCATTTCATCTTGCTCTTTCTCGCCCTCTTTCTCCTTTTCTTTCTTTCTCTTTTTCTTTCCGTGCGAAGCCGCGCCGTGAATTGGCCCCCCGTTTCCGAACGCGCTCCGGACCGCTCCGGGAACGCTGCCGAGACCGCCTCCGCGTCGGCGTGGCTACTGAGGTGGTTTTGAAAAAACAGGGCCACGTTTTCGGCCCGCTTCTATTGGTTTTTTCAAGCGCCTCGCAGTGCATCTAGTCTTCAAGATCAGGTGCAGGTGCGCGCATTCTTAGAGGAGCTAGCTCAATTAGTCCCAGTGCGGGATTATCTTCTAAACATTTTTCGATTATTTACATTTACTAGGGGTGAATGGCTTTAATATTGCAAGCCCTGCCGGGCAAGCATCGGTGGTGAGAGATCGCACTTGCAGTGCTTGCGCTGGCCGATGCTAAGGAATAACCACGTGCACTACCCAAACGAGAACCTGCTCGGTGGCAGGTGCGGGGAAGGGAGAAAGGAGGCTGCGCAGATGTCTCAGATGTCATTTTTGAGGCTCTTGAACGGCATTGGAGTTGGGCATCTCCTGGAATAGCAACAGGCCTTTGGGCCTCCCGGGGGATTGGCGAAGGAGCTGTCACTAAACGCCGAAGCCACAGGCAAAAGCTGTGCTACAGCCAATCAATGGTTTTCCCGCATCAATTTTCAGAGGCCAATGGGAACAACAAGAAAACATGATCTTAGCCGCCTGCGATTTCTGAAGAAGGGGCCTTGTGCAAATAGGTATGGGTTTTCGCAAAATGTTTCGGAGAGGTCCGGCCCAACAAAGTGGCTGCCTGGATGACTTGAAAGGCGCCGGAGTGGCGTTGAAATCCTGACTGCAGACGAGACACGCACATGCCTTCTTTGGGTTGGAACAACTGATCATCGGACATGGCGTGCGCCTCAACTGCACATTTGATCAGAAGTTCAATTTGGCGCAGACCCCGATCAGCAGATCGTTTAGCACGTGAAAAAATGTCGGCATGCCGAAACGGAAGGCGAATCATTCGGTGGCACCTTTGGTGTCCCAGGCCCGTTGAACCTGTGCCCAACAAGGACATCTACGTGCCTCGGCTGGATGCTTTTTTTCTTTTTCGAACTGAGTTGCTGGCTGAGAATCTGGGTTTTGTTAGTGAAAGATGAAGGTCTCGTTTGTTGGGCCTTCGGATTCATAGAATTGACTTGACAAAGACATCCAGATGGAAGTCCTCCCCCGATTTCGACCAATAGATGGGCTGTATCCACATGCATCCAAGAAGTTCGGCCAGGGTGCTTTTGCAGCGGCCTGCACCGTGGCTGTGTCATGGCGAGCCACAACTTCTATCAAAAACGCATAGGGCTGGTACACGCATATGGCCATGGGGCATAACCTATGGCTCCATTTTTGGGTGGATGAAGATCCATTTGCCACCTATTTTGATGTTTACCAGGGGTACAGGGTTTTTTCCCATAGCCATATCATTCCCTTTCTGTGAACGCAGCACAGTACGCTTGTGTTTCGCCTGTTGGCCCTGTCACGGCTGGCAATGATTTGATCTGATGGCCGTCACCCACGCCTATCGACTGGTGTGCGAGCAGAATGTTGCCTATTTAGCTGAATGTTGCCTGAATCTTGGCGTCTGTATACTTGGTTTCTTTTCCCAGTTGCCCGGCTTGCCGCACTTTATGTCTATTGGGCAAAGTGCCCCCGCAAAGTGTCCACCAATCAAAGAAGGGTGCCCTTTTCCACCAAACGTTTTGCACTCCGTGGGTGAGGTTGGCATTTGGACATTCGGTCCTTCTGTGAGTGTTTGTTTTTCACCCTAAGGATGTGCTGCATGCGGCAGGGTGCCAATTCGGCTTCCACAACGGCGCCTTGACTTCGGAAACCTACGGACGGGTAGGAAGGCTCACAGAAATCCGAGCCCGGCAAATGGCAAGGCAAGGGGCAGGCCGGCAGCAAACCTGGCCATCCCGGATTCCAGTCAAAGGCTAGTAATCTTGTGTGGCATGCACTAGTTGATACACGACCTGGAGGTGTGTTTGTTGAACCGCAGCTGCATGATCAAGACCTGCGTAGGTGAAGCTTTACCAGTTGATCCACTAGTAAGTGGATATTGTTCGTTGCCAATATCCTGAATTCTAGCGGGGGGTGGGGGCATCATTCCCGTAAAAGGGGTCTAATTCCTTCCCTGGAATTTATTGTTGACTGACCAAAGCAGGTAACCCGAGCCATAATATAGCAGAAAATGCTTGAATCACAAAATGTGGGCATCTTGGCGGCACCAGTTTTTCACAATGGCAGTGGGTCTTTCATCATTTTGAGATGCATAGATTCGCATCCTGCTTTCATTGGCCTTGTACGGGTCGGGAGCGTTTTCTTGGGTATTCGTCTCTGTCCCGGAAAAATGCATTTGAGCTGGGTGGCGTCTCGATTCCATTGTCTTCGAACTGGCCATGTGGAGGGTAAGGTATTGCCAATAAGTATTGCTCTTGATCAACAATACGATTCGATCCGAATGCCAAGATCATACGCCAACATCAATTTGCCTGGCTTAATGGGATTATGACATTTGCAGCACAATTGTTGGCCAACAGGCAGGAAACAAGACACTTGCACCGAATGGGAGGTCAAGCTGGGGCAAGGTTCGATCACCACAAGCTCAGCTGTATGCCAATCAAAAGCATCATGATGTAATATATAGTACATATACCCATGTGCTCAGACTTGGCTTATCATAGCACCGGGCACCGTTGATCATGCATCAAACCTACTCACCAGGTGTTTGTCAAGTTCCGTTGGTTTCATCCGCGCACGCACAGAAATACCCCAGCATTGCGATGTTTGCTCCATGTTGGAGGCAATTCTGCGTATTCAAGATGTGTGTTGATTGAACATCCAGATGCTGTAGGCCAACGATCTGAAGTGCGCTCCTGGTTTGTACGCACAGAACTGATATACCAGTGAAACCACTGGTTCTGGAGTGGACATGAAGGTGTCAACGGTAATGAATTCATGCAGAAGGTAGGTTTAATCTTGGCCATCCTTTAAAACCATCGGTGAAAGGGTCTGAATTTTGCCGTTGCAGACAGTTGCTATTTTCAACGTAGACACCCCAATAGTTGATTGAATTTGATGTCACTTCCCCGACCAAACATGGGTCCCGATTTTGGACTTCAAGTTCAGCCGAGATGGACTGCTGTCGCCAGGTTTCTAGTATTTGGTTGGGGAAAAACCTGCAGGTTCCCTTTTAGTACATGATCCACTGGGTTTCGCTCCATTCGATTGCCAAATAACCAAACCCAACCCACCCAACCCAACCCACCCGCCCGCCCTCCCACCCACCCACCCACCCACGCCCGCCCGCCACCCTCCAGGCTGGGAGTCCGCGAACTACTTCGACCCGCAGGCGGTGGGCCAGCACGGCAACGCCAAGGGCTCCTTCCACCGCCCGCCGTACCAGGCGTCGGCGCGAGGGAACCCCATTTTTGGGGTTCCTGGTTGCATGGGGGGGGGGTGGCAAGGGTTGCATGTCCCTTGAGAGCTACCTTGGTGGAACCCGAAGTCAATTTTGGGTGCTTTGTGGGGGGAGTTTGGGTGAGCACCCATGTCCTTCAACTGGGAATCGACCACCAGTACTGTTTGCTAGTGTTGCTGTTCTGTCGGTTTCCGCTTAAACTGGTCCCAAAAGGGGTCCCTAGTGTTGGCGCACTTTTGATTTCAGGGTGCCCAAATGGTCCGTAGGCAGTTGGCCGAAGGTCAAGTGGGAGCATCTAAAGGTTGGCCAACTGTTCTCGGTGGGTTCTGAGAAGAAGTTGGATGCCCCAGTTTGGATTCCTGCCCCGCGCAGCAACAGTTGTCAGATGTTCCGATTGAGCGATCCGTTGCATGCTTCAGGCTGACAGTGCTCATTGCTTTATGTTGTGTTTTTGCTTCGGTCGTTGGGTGCTTGAAGTTTCAGAGACTGGTAGGACCTGGTGGAGAACGAGTGTCGGGGCATGGCCAGCTTTGGGGGTATTTGTGCCTCAGCTGAGGGATCGGCCGCACGGGCAAGCAGTTGAAGTGTGGATAGAATGAGTGGCTATACGGGTATATGCCAAAATAGGGAGACGGTGGGTTCCGTTTGAACCAGCCTGAAAAGGGTACCCGTAAAAACGGAAATCCAATACTTGGGTTCTTCAAAATCAATCCTTGGTCAAGTTGTCAAGATGGTGGCTTTCCTCGCCGTAGCTACTGACTGCGGATTTGGGATACCTCCCTTTTGAGCAACAATGTATACAACTTACAGTCTCTGTTCTCTCATCATACCAGCATTTGGTGTGCAATCTCAGAGGAAGCATCAACTTGTTCCTCAACAAACAGGGGCCCTCTTTGTCTCGGACATTGCGAGGGTTTCGTGTGGCTTATTTTTACGCCCCTGTGCCCGCGTATGACCTCCAAAGATTCCCAGAGTGGTTTCGGTTCAATGTGCAGCAGGTGTTAGCCACAGGTTCGAGATGCACGAACCGTCGAAGAAGTTGTTCAGACAATTTGTTTTTCAATGACCACTATAAATTATCCCCTTTGGTTTCCTTTAAGGGAAACCCCTTCCGGTTCATTCCCCAAACCCGAATTGGGTCATTCCCTACCTATCGCACCAGCAAGATTATTTTACAGTAGCTCTACAGGGGTTCGTACCAAGCCAAGTATCTATAGCTTGAACTTTGGCATGCGTTCATATTGTGACCACTCCAGCAGCCCCAGTTCGTATGTTGCTGTGTGTAATTGTTTTTCCAGATTCTCTTTTATGGAACACACGGCAAACAACAGATCCGGGATGCCGAGGGTGAAGGAAGCCCCTTTAAGGAGTTGTTGGCTGTTTCTTTTCTGGGTTCGGTGCGGGATGCTGACAAGGCCCAAACTAGTCTGTGATATGTGGCTGCTTGATCCAGTGGTTTGTCGGGAACGGAAACAATACGTGTTTTTTTCTCCCCCATGTTCAGTGGGTTTGGGTTGGGGGCTGGGCTTTCAATGGGAGAGTTCATGGGTGTAAATACAAGCGCACCGGAGCTTTCTGACGTTCGGAGCGTGTCGCTGTGTGGCTCCCAAATTTGCCGCAGAAATCTGGAAGGCTTGACAGCTTTTTCCCGCTGCGGTGTGCCCCCCGGTCAAAGGCCAGGAGAGGTTACAGCTGCAATGTATACACGATTGCATGCTTAGTACGAAGTTACACTTGAAATTGTTCACCCACCCACCCAGCCCACCCCGCTCCATCACTCTCTTCCTTCCTTCCTTCCTCTCTCCCTTCCTCCCTCCCTCTCTCCCACTCTCCCGCCCATCCCCCACACATTTACTTGAACAACAAGCATGACATACACAACACACTCGATGCACGGACCTGCTCATGCTGCGCCACCGGACACTCAACTCCGGTCTTTTGGATATCGCATTCGCTGCCCCGTTTGTTAAAAGCTCACCTTTGGCGCCCGGTGCTCTGAGGTTATTGGCCCTTCGCCAAGTACCACGTCTCTGGGCCAAGGGCCAAGGAGTTCTTAGATCGCCTAGTGCCCAACAGGCGGGGGGGGCGAGGGGGGGGGGGGCAGGTTGTGTTCGGAGGCAAGGCGATGGGCCATGTGGTTCGCGCGACTTTTGAAGCACAGGCAAAGTGGGATTTGGCTCAGCTGTACGTAACATCAAGCTTGTCATGCTGGGGGGGTTGGCCAAATGGACCTGCATCAAAATGACACCTTGAGGTCCCAAAAGAGGTCCCACAATGTGTCCCGTCCATTCATTTTTCCTCTGCCCAGAGCTAAGAGCAACAGAGGTCGCAGGAGCAAAACCCGATCCATTTGGCGCCGTTTGCGTTGTGTTTGCGTGCCAAATCACCGGGGAGTCCTTTGAAGGGGTTTTGAATCATGAAACCTCGGATGTGATTCAGAGGCTGGGTCCGATATTTGTCCACCCTCGCAACTTGCCCGGAGACGATGAATCCCATCAAAGCAGGTCACATGAGTCACATGAGTCACGTGAGTCACAATGAAAAGCCGGCTAGATTGAAATTTGTAAGGGATAATCCCAGCGATATATCCCGGAGCCTTTTCAATTCTTTACAGGGTTTTGGGCACACACTTTTAATCCAGGTTTGATTATGACTCACATGTCTATTCCTTAGCGCCTTCCATTGGGTACCCCTAAAAGAACTCTGAAGATTCACGTGGAACTCCGTTAAAAGAGAGTCCACACAAAGGTCTTTGAGATCCTTTGGTTCATTTGCAGGGGTGTACGTGGAATCAACGGTTCCAGGAAATCTGGATCCTGTTTATGGATTTGTCAGCTCAGCTGGCTGTCGTACATGGCCACCTGACGTTTTGTGCGTTGCCATGATTCTGCACGAGGCTAACAAACATCGCCTATGCCTATATATGTCATCTTGATGGAACACAATGGTTGTTGCTGGAACCAAACACACCCAGCAGTAGTTGCCCGGGCTTGTTTGTACCCACGTTGGCGCTGGAACTGACCGGCGACCAGATCAGAGTTTGCCCAGAACAGCCTCGGATCTGAGCCTAGGGGCCTAGAAATGTCCGACGGGCCAAGCAGAGTCCCTTGAAACGGATGTGGAACCAATTTCATCGGATATTGTTGTTGCCTGTGCCAGGCTACCAAACGTGGGCCGGTGTGCGCTCTCGTACTTCCTGACGCCGCAGGCCTGTTCGGGACCCACTCGCGGTTTTTTTTTGGGGGGGATGGCTGGTGTGTTGGATCCCAGCGTTCGAGTTCTCCAACTTGAGATTTAAGTGCTTGTCTTGCTGTTCACTCCTTGAACAAGGCACCCCTTTTTTCTTTGGGGAGTGTTTTTTTGCAGCAACAAGTTTGCTCATTCTGTCCGGAACTTACATCACTGTGAAAACAAAGTGCCCTGATATCAGTTTGTAAATGGTTTATCGTGGCCTGCAGTAGCCCAAACACATTTCAGTTGCACAGGATCCGATTTATCAATACAGTGGGTACGCAGGGAGCGGTCCTGTGGATTCCCTTCCCTGGCTGCCGGAATCAGTGGCAAAGTTACGCGGAGGTTTTCTACCCGCCGGCGGGTCGGTGCACCGGGCGTGCGGAGGGGAAGATCGGCTCCGAAGTGATGCTGGTCCGCCTGGCCGAGGAGAAGTTCTATGTGGTGAGCTATCCGGAGCAGGACCACGGTTTGCCGAACCGGGGTTGGTTTGCTCCAGATGGTGTGGGAGGTGCCGAACGATTCATGCAAAGACCCTAAAACCTGAAGACCCTTCTCCAATATGTGAAGATTTTAAAAGTTGAGGTTGACTAAACATGACACGTCATCTAAACATACCCCCCTGTCCACGTTGCCACGGAACCCACCAGAGGGTCCCTTTTAAAGGAATCTAGTCTTCCACGCCAAAACGTCAGGTTCCATGGCAGCGTGGACGGGAAGGTATTTGTTGCAAGAATGATACCCCTGTAGCCTAAGGAAGCTAGACTATTCCATGCTATTTAGTCATCCCTTTGACCCTTGATGGCATTGTTCCCTTTTTTAACCTAAAGTCGCAAGTGCTCCCCTGAAGGACTTCGAAGCTACCATTGATTATCATTGATTCACGTATTTTACATGTTCATGTACGGAGCTTTCAGTCTTGTGTCTACTTGCAACAAATGAGATCAACTGTACTGATGCTACATGCAAGCCTCTTATGTAGCTCTCCATTGTGCCCCTTGGTCGTAGCTCCTGGCTTACGACAAGGGTTATATGGAGAATACCAGAACCATCCTCTGGCCACGTTCTGATAGCCAATGGGCAAGAGTGGCCTCTTGCTGAACCACCCAAAAGAGTGCAAACGTAAGAACACATTTAAAATGTTGCTCAAGCAACATATATATGCCTGGTTCTATTTCCGAATCCGGAACGGGTTTGAGCCCAACGCTTTCATGAACTTGTGTTGCAGCAGTATGTCGCATTCGGTTCGGTCCATTCGGACCAGGTGGTGGGTTTCCCCATTCCCCATTGAGACATGGCAGTGGGTCAAAAATATACCCAAAATGGAACCTTGGTAAATGGAACCAAGGCCCAAAACCTGCGGTCCCCGAATGACACGTTAATTTTGACCCACAGCCACATGATGCTAAAAGCGTTTGAAACGCTTGACGTGATTCAATGCACATCTTGCCATGCAACCTCAGCAGTCCTCTCCCCCTCGAGCGGTTGCGCCTTGCGAGCACGGGACAACTCTAGGCAGCAGGCTCGAACAGGCGCACGAGAAGGGCCAGCGTAAGCAGCTAGGATATCTCATTCCCAGACCAGTGATGGTTTGCAATCATGAAGCCCTTTTCATAACAGCCTGGTTTCTCACAAGCAGGGATCATCTTCGCAACGCAACTTGCTTGCTTCAGCCCATCGACATGATTACTTCAAACAGTTTGCTCAATTGTCATGTACCTAGAAATAGTATTTTGCTCATCTCAAGGAAGGGCCCAACACTTCAGCTTACTCCCTGAGTTCCTAGACTTTGAACTTTTTGGTAAGACCATTTTAGCGGCAAATTGAAAGTTTGACTTTTTCTGGCCAGTCTACTGAAGTGAGTGAGAGGTTGAAGGCTCCGCAGAATTCTCGAGGAGCTCTTCGATTGGCGGTGGATGCAGATGAACAAAACCGAGGGCGTAGAGATCGAGAACGTTACCGCAGACTTCGGCACGTACGGGGCTGAGACGGAAGAAGGCGCCTTCGACAGTTTTCTGGGCCCGAATCCTTAGGTTTGGGTGGCTCTATAGTTGGCAGTAGTACGACAAAGCTTAAGTTGCATTTTGCCATGTTTGAATAAAGCCTAATTGACAATCGCAGTAAATGCCATTTATTCCTCTAAAACTGGAGCCACATTCGATCGTTTTCCCGAGGTGTTCACTTGAGAAGTGCATCAGTTGAGATGGAGACATGTTCAGGGCCTCACATTTGGGTGGAATAGTTCATTGAGATGTTGTTTGCCTGCGTTTGACCATCGCAGTGCTGCTCTGTGCTTTGCTTTGCGTGATGTTGCATTCCCAGTGAATCCCAGTGGCAACACATCAGCACCTGTTTGCTTGGGTCGGACATGTTGTTGTTTTTTTGGGATCTTTTTAACATATGTTATTTGATATCATAAGCATTGGAAGCTGACAGGAAGCCGAACCAACAGGTTTTGGAATGATCTCCAGCGCTGACTTTTGGCTAAAAGCTGAAATGTTCCCCCACGCCGAATTTAAGGCTCGGAGTGTTGGCAGCTGAAACGATGGCGGTGATTTTCGACCAAGAAACCAGCAACCGGGAGTTCCTACAAGAAAATAATTTCTTGAGTGGTTTGGCATTTTTTCCTGGTGGTTATCCTCATGCTTTTTCAAAGGAGAATAGTCTTCATATCGGAGCCCTCGGTCAGGTTTCGCAACAACGTGGACGGGAGAGGAAACGACTTTTGAAGCAGCAAACGACCATACATCTTTTGGCTTCTGGGTTCAATTTCCTGTGGAACTTCCCCACACCGCGGGAACCAAGCCCAACGGCTTAGGCTGATGGTGTCGGGCCCAGAGAGCCGCCGGGTGCTGGGCCAAATGGCCGGGGACGAGGAGGCCTGGTCCAAGGACGGGGCCGGGGCCGTTTTTGGTCCGGGGAAGACATGGGGGTTTAGATGGATGGATGGTTGGATACTTGGATGGATGAATGCATGGGATGGATGAATGCATGGGATGGAATTATGAGATGAATGAATAGATAAATTCGTCCTTGATCTTAGATGATTGGCGTGGTGGGGGGATGCCCCCGCCCGTGTTGCCCTTTTGGCTAAAGTACAGGGCATGCCGGAAACTAGCCTGCTGGCTTCACGCGATGAGCTTGCGGACATCGTTTCGGTGGAGGACGCCCGCTCTTGAAGTCTTGGGCAGGTCTTCAGGCTGCCCCCTGGCAAGCTGTAGTGACTCAGCTTGGTGGACTTCCGTCGTTGCAAGTCCTGGCAGTGTTGTGGTCAGAGGGACAGAGGAAAGCATACACGTATTGCACGTGTTGTAACATGTCCCCCACCCCCAGTGTCCGCAAGCTTGACATGTCCCGTGCCCAGGTTTTCTACGCGTGCCGCTTCTGCAGCTGGTTTTTTTAGGTGCGGCCTTTTGCGTGGGCGGCCTGACTGTTTGCACTAAGCCCATTCTTGCCACTTGGCGAAGCTCAGGCTTTCGGCTCGTTGAACATGTTGAGTGTTGAGGCATCTCCTTCCAGCCCCGTCAACTCCTTGAAGAAAAAAGCACTCTTGGCATACGCTTAGGTTGTCCCCGTAGTTTTTGTGGCCAACATCTTCGAGGACACTGTGCGGTGCACCGCTGTGTCTATGTCAGAAATCATTTCCGACTACTATTAGGGGCACTGCCCAAGGCACGGATCGACAGCTCAGGTAGGGAGAGGCAAACGAGAGTGGCAACGAACGCATATCCTTCTTTCCCCCTTTCATTCAGTGTTAAGAGGAGCTGCGTGGAAGGTTTCGCGGAAGGGCTGGCTTCGTTGTTGGGCAGCTTTTTGTGGCTCGGAGGTTAGACCGGCAACCATGGACCCGAATCGCACTTGACGCTGCTGGACAGCGGCAAGGTTGTGGCGCAGTGTTCTCGGTGCAAGACACCTTTGCACCCTTGAACAACGGGAAGTTCAAGGTGGGCTTGGGAGGGATCTTGGGGCGGGGCCATTTTGCACGTGGCTGTGAAGAAAAAAAGGTGTGCGCTATGTTGACACCAAGAGAACTGGGATCCCGCAACTGCAGGTTGCTTGCCCCGCTCGTGAAAGCCACTCGTGGTTCGTACATGACGCAGGCCTTGGCGGAAGCCAGGATGTACACTGAAATGTGTGGCGAGGCTTCCGGATTTTGGCGGCTCGTGCCCAAGTACTACGGCGGTGTTTGTGTCCGGCTCCCTGACTGACGTCGCTGAGGGCACTGCCAGCACTGCCGCAGAGGGGTCGGTGGCAGGCGTCATGTTGTGCCAGCGGAGCTTTGATGCTGGAGGACCGCTGGCAGCTGCAGCTTCGCAGCCCATTGACGCCCGGCTTGGAGCAGCCGCACGCGGGACTGGATGGAGGTCCTGCAGCTTCTTGCCTCGTGTTTTGAAGGCGGCTGCATTCCCTGGGACGCAGATCTTCGACCCCGAGACCGGCGGTGTGAGGTGGGCTCTTCTGGATTTCGACGCCTTCGAGAAAACAGCTGGGCAGGCGCAGGGCGTAGCTTTTTCCAGAATGTTCAAGCGAGTCATTGAGACCTACGCAGAGCTCAGCCGCCACGAGACTTGGGCGAAGCGGGTGGGGCACTTGGTCGGCATCGAGTTGCCCCAGGGGCCGGGAGCCAGAGCGCGCAGCATCATGTTAAAGCGAACCTTGGGCGTGTATCAGTATTCTTGCTTACGCCGTGAACTCTGTGTTTTTGGCTTGCGTGCACTGCTTTCATGCGCATAATGTGTTGAAAAAGCGTAAGAATCCAAGGGTTGCTCGTGAGAACTACGTCATGGCCTGGAACGTGTTCGTCCAGAACTTGACAGCTGCCTCTCCTCTGCTTCCACGTCCGCTGCCCCGCGTGCCTTTGGCCGAGTTTGGTTGGCGAGTGGACATTGTCTGCCCCCGGCTTGTGGAGCAAAGCGCTCATCTTTGGCGAGGCGCGAGGGTGACATTGAGGCGCCCAGGTCATAAAGCCCATGGATGGCTATGTGACAGTCCACGTGCTGGCGCAGGGCAGAAGAGTTCCTGTCGATGCGCAGTCCAGCTCTGCATTGCCGCTTCCAAGGCCTTGGCTCCCAGAGGGCTGGTGCTCGGCCTAGCAGATATTTACTGCACCGCTTGACGTCTCTCCTGAAGGCCTCAGTTGCAAGACATGCGCCATGCGCACGCAACTCCGGGCGGCTGCAGTTGGATGCTGCTGGTCTGGCAGAAGACATCCCACGGTACCCCGACCTGGCGTCCTTCTACCACGTGGACGTCTCGCAGCGGGGCTGATGAACTTCCTGCTCGGTCATGAAGAACCCAGTGGCCTTGAAGCAAACGGACCAGTGCCGCTGCTTCTCCTCATTCGCGAAGTCGCGGGCGCCAAGGTCGCGAACCCTGGGCAGCATCCACCTCCTCATGGGCGTTCACGGTGAGGTGCACTTGGTCCAGGCGCAGGTTGTACTCCTCCTCCAAGCCCTGCGCAAACATGGTATCGTCCAAGTAGGGCGCCAAATGCTGGACTTGGCGGTTTGCTGCGAAAGCAAAGCCGCCGTCTTGGCCAAGGTGGGGGCTCGGAGTTGGTCACCCTGTCCCGTGGTGACCAACTTCAAGTGCCTTCTTCACCTTGGCCGAGACGGCGGCTTTGCTTTCGCAGCAAACCGCCAAGTCCAGCATTTGGCGCCCTACTTGGACGATACCATGTTTGCGCAGAGCTTGGAGGAGGAGTACAACCTGCGCCTGGACCAAGTGCACCTCACCGTGAACGCCCATGAGGAGGTGGATGCTGCCCAGGGCTCGCGACCTTGGCGCCCGCGACTTCGCGAATGAGGAGAAGCAGCGGCACTGGTCCGTTTGCTTCAAGGCCACTGGGTTCTTCATGACAGAGCAGGAATTTCATCAATGCGCTGTTGCTGCCACGGCCACGACGCTGCTCCGCATGAAGGTGCTCGCAGCAGGCATCTCGCTTCCCAAAGCCGACCTTTCCCATGTTGGCCCGTCTCTGAGGGATTCGGCGTGCCCGTGCTGGCGCAGCTCATCAAGCCTGAGCCCGACGCATGTCCAATGTTTTTTGTTTAGTTTGGTGGCCGCTGGCTGCCGCGCCTCTCTTTCGGGCTTCTTTCCGGTGAGGGGCACGGCAGCCGGGGCCGTGAAAGATCTGCGACGCAACACGCGCAAGTGGAAAGCTAGCTAGCCTCTGCGGTGCTCCTTGGCATTTGTTAGAGTGTGGCGGAAGAGCCAGAGACACAGCTCATTCTTCAGGGACTGGGCCTTGAGCCAATCAGTTCTCCCCACCACAGTCTTGCGGAAACAACGCTGTCATCCCTGGCCCACATGAGGGGGAGCGACAGGCTTGCAATCTAGGAGTGAGTGTCGAAGTGGGGCGGCGAGGCCGCACGCACTTGGATCAGAATTGCAATTAGCCGGTCACCTACAGGCTTGGGCCGCTGCCTTGTTCTGGAGCTGCTCCGAGCTCTAGATCGAGTGTAGTCTTTCAATTGTGGCACGACCTGCGTTTAGCCGAGCATGCTGGACATGTGTGGAGGCATGAAAGAAATCATTTGCTTGATCGACAAGCCGCCAGATACGGAGATACCCCAGCGTGAAGGCAGATTGCACTTCCGAAATTTGGATCGGGGAATGATCATGAATTGCGCCATCTACGGTTTGAAGCAAACAAGGATTGCTCTGCAACAAGAGTCCTAGGGAGATCATGGCAGGCCTTCCGAAGGAGACATGGATATTGAATAAAACCATATACGAAGAGGGACATCTTTGGGCGGTTGCTGTAAGTGGCTGAGTGGGCAAGGATTAGTTGCAAGCAGTTGCCAGTTGAAATAGTATGTGCCCCTGGTACAGGGACTCCAAGAAACACCATTGAGTTAAGGCCCCAAACTCCTCACGGGATCTGTATGTTCTGATTCTCTTCTGCTAGCCCTTTCCGCCCCTTTACTCAGGGAGCGCTTAATTGGTGGTTTCCTCCTTTGTCAATTTGTTGAACCTAAAAGGGTAAAGTAGCCAAACCCCTAACCTCCAATCAAAACCGACAAACAAGAACCTGATGCACTCTCGCAATCCCATCCCTAATTGGTGGTTTGGATTGGGGGTTTGGGATTTGAGCCTCTGGTTCTTGTAGAGAGTAAATGGAAAGCCACCCCAAACCACGGGGAAACCGATTTCCACTCTCCCGGCCGCGATCGCGTGTGCGGTGCGCTAGGACAACTTCAAGTTTTATGCCTGGCGGGAAGTCGAGCTGGCAGGGATTCCGTGCTGGAAGCTAAGCCACGGGTCGCTGGACGAAGGAAGTTTTTGGGCATCCAAGCTTGAGCCTTGGCAGAGATCCGAAAGAAAGAACAACAACGCAAACATAAAACCAACTCCGAAACGAAGACACGTTCAACCAGACACAACCAACGCGCATTCCACGCACGCGGATCAGCCACCGAACTTGGGCATTCACGATTTTGCACCGAACCATCAGGCCCTATACCCTTCCACCCGCAGAAAGGCCCAAGCTGTTTAGGGATGTTTGCCTTTCAAGCACCGCCAGTCAGCCGACCTGAGGGAGGGCAATACGCCTGTTTCTCCTGGTCAGCCTGGAGTTTGAGGTTAGTCCTTCCGAGTCGCCAAGCCCCAGTGCCGGTTCAGATAAATCCCAAACGTTCGAAGCAAGACATAGCCTCACCACTTGATGTTGCCACTCCAGCTCCCACGGCAGTAGGTGTCCTCGATTTTCACATTGATTTTGAACCGCGGGTTCCCCTTCGGCGATCTACCAGGCCATGTACGGAATCAGTCCTAGTCTAGGTGGAGTGACATGCGACGTTGATATTTGCTGCATGGCCCAGGCCATCTTTCCTGGTGAAATGATTCAGAGCCAGCACTCTCGGTAAGTCAAATCTAAATCTCAGGGTAAGATCCCAACGTAGTTGGACATGGTGTCCGCTCTGAGACACAGGTAGAGTAGCACTGCACACTTCTTGGCTTCATAGTTTTACACACGTATCTTTTTTTTGAATTCATTTATGAATCTCGGCCAAGTTGCTGTGGGCTTCTCCGTATCGATTTGATGGCCGGTGGTCCTTGTCCCAACACCTCCGAGTTTCCCGGTCCCAGGCCGGGCATTGCGGGTCTCCTTCACCGGCGAGCTCGGCCTGGGCCTCGAAGGAGGGTGTTTCTGCCGCCCAAAAGTTGGGGGGGGGGGGGTAGCTTCATGGCGGAAAGGTTGCAAACAGAAGTCCTTAGATGCCAGTTGCTTCCATTATCTTCATTTCCCCCGTGTTGGTTTAAAGGGAATCTAGCACTACTAGTGACATATTTTCCAGGGGGCCAGGGCAAATGGAGGTTTAAAGTTTACACTGATCTCAGAGTGCGATCGATGGCTCAATCCAACTTGACGTTTCTGGTGAGAAAGCATCCGCTTTGGATCAGGGAGCATGGCGTCTAAGCTCTTTGATCTTTGTGCGGCCGTGCGACATATCAGAATGCAGCAGTTCTTTGGGTTTGTTGTAGGCATGTCACACAAGGCATTTGGGTCTCTCAGGAAACTTGTGAGGACTGGAGGGCCATGGCAGCTGAATTCGCCACCATTCATCCTTGGACATCCCAATCGCTCGGCAATGCTGGCAAGCAACATGTCGCTGGCCGCAATCCGCTTTCAGTCTTTCTGGGTTTTCAAAAGATACCCTCAAAACCTGGAAAGACTGGAAACTGATGTCAGAGGACAAGCATGGGATCCCTGTGTTTCCCTTTTTGGTGGTTTCAAACATCACCTGCTGTTTGGCCCATGAAAGGTGACTGTCCCTTGGGAGTGATGTGTTAAGGGGGAAGTATAGGGAGCCCTGTTCCATAGACCTTCACCGTATGGTTCCACATCTATTTTGATATCTATATTTCAGCTTGCCCGCGTATGGTTCTTAGGCATATTCCACCTGTTTGAATGTATATATATATATATTTCTCACATATTCCTCGTAGATTTCCTAGAAGGGAACATGGTGAGTTTCAGCGTATCCTTCCCCCCCTTCTCCTTATCCTTATCCGAGGCTGGGAGCTACATCCGGCCACACAGGACGTGGCCAGGCTGTCGGATGTCCCAGCAACCGGTTTCGTTGCTTCTGCTCCTTTTCGAGAACCGCGTCAAAGAAGTTGCTTTTGGGAAGGACAGCTGGTTTATTCAAGTTGTTGCGCTTCAAGTTCCACTCCACTCCACTCCACTCCACTCCACTCCACTCCACTCCACTCCACTCCACTCCACTCCACTCCACTCCACTCCACTCCACTCCACTCCACTCCACTCCACTCCACTCCACTCCACTCCACTCCACTCCACTCCACTCCACTCCACTCCACTCCACTCCACTCCACTCCACTCCACTCCACTCCACTATGGCCGTAGCTTCTTGCAATGACCCAGCATGCAGTCTGACTTGTTGAGAAGCCCAGCAAGACTGCAAATGGCCGCCAGAGGGCAAAAACTCATCACACTGACGAAAGACTTCCAGACTTGCCAGGGAGGACGCCCAACAGAAACAGGCCCAAGCCCAATAAAGCACAAAGACTGCCCAGGGCTCTCCCTGCCAAGAATGGCGCCACAACTCATGGATTTGCCCTACCGCCTGGCTCTTTTTGGAAATACTTGTGTTCTCGCCAGATCTTAGCACTGCCCCTCACTAAGGCCTTGTAGTCAGGGACCGCCCTCGGAATTTCAGCCCGCAAAATCCTTCGACATGAATATGGCCATTTGCATTGTCTTGATGATGTTCAATGCCGCTTCATTCTGGAGACAGCTGCTGCCCTCAGAACATAGGTCTGCCTCCGCCATCAGTTGGATCGCCCGGCTTTCGGCGACGCCTTTTGCGTGGGAGTTGCCGCGCCTGCATTTTGGGCAATCCTGGATATTCTGCCCCCCATAGCGTCAGGGTAGCCACTGGAGCTTTTATGTTGGCTGACCGCGTCATTCATCATGCTAGTGACTGCGGCTGCTTGTGTCCGTAATAATCTTGCATGTGCCAGATTCTTTACCTTCCATTTTCGCTGCCAATCCAGGTTTATCACTCGTCGTAATTTAGTGCGTCTTGCCAGTGCTGGCGCATGCTTTAGGCGTCTTCGTCTTTTGCGGCGAGTTCTGTGCGTATTTGTCTCCCCGAGTGCAGGCGGCAGTTTTTGTGGCACGACCCTGCCCATGTGGTCCTCCATCGGGGTCTTGCAGAGTTGGCTCGGCGACAAGCTTTTCAGCCGGAGCGTGTCACGGTACAGGCTGGCATCACAAAGCTATTAGGAAAGAATTGGCTGACTGCATCTTCGGGCCAGAGCGGTCAGTACGCTGTAACTTGCACTGAGGAAATCAACTTGTTTCGAGGGACCCAGGCTCGACTTCGCAAAGAGGGTCCCTTTTCTTTTTTCCCAACAGCTGAAAGCTTTGGGGTCTCAGCCCAGATAGGCTCCGGGGTCCGGGGCGGCCCTGAGGCCAAGGTTCCACGAGGCTTCCACGAGGCTTCCACGAGGCTTCCACGAGGCTTCCAGGAGGTTCTCCAAGGGCTGCGGGGTTGCGAGCACTAAGAGCACCGCATGCTGTTGGGGATATCACCTGAGCTTGTTCCCCCAAGAGTGACCTTGTTCACAGATTTTTTCCATGGGGCCAATAGCTCGAGATTTTTTTCTTTGCGCCCCGGTGGGTGGTCCGGCTTTGCCTCCGTGAAGCCGGTTCGCGCCCAGGTACCACGCCCTGAAAGCCGCAGAGCCAGGGCTCAACGACTGGGGCGGCTATGCCATGGGCTCCTTCCGCCGGGGTGCCGGGAAAAACGGACCTGGGCGGGAAAGCCGAAGGTAACTTGATCCAACCTGAACTTGACTGCTATGGGGTTAGATCTTTAGACTTTTGACTCTTTGGGAAATCAAGGGGCTTTCCACTAAACCCACACAAAGTGAAACTTCTTGCAGAGGGGCATTAGTTTCACTGTTTCTGGGGGTTATTAAAGTCAGAGAATGGGGGGTGTTTCCCTTCAACCCACCACTTAGGGATGACTTTGATCATGGTAAAGTAATGAAACCAGCTTTGGTTTGAACTTGGTCCAAATTTGGTTGATCGAATGTCGTTCTTTTGGACCTTGTCGGCCTTGAGACCGATTCGAGGCAGCGGTCACTGGGCTTTCCCACGAGGGGCTCCTCCAAATGCTGGATTGACAATATGATTTGGCACAGGAGACATTGTGAAAAAGCTGACTAGAAGCGATTTGTTGCTTTCGCCCACACAACGGCTCCCCCTGGCTTCAGTTCAGATGACCAAAGTTGGCATTTTGATATTTTAAGTAGGTATGAGGCAGCGGTGCCGGTGGCTCGTATGCGAGCCGCTTTTGGTTTTAGCGTTTAAAGATGCACCCGTTACAGTAATATTGCTCTAGTGTTGAGTTTCAAAGGGCAAAGGCTGCGTTGAGAAGACATCAACTAAATTCTGTCATGGGTCATCTGTGGGTCGTCGTGTCACATATTTGGGTTCGTCTACAAGTACTAGGAGTCATGTCTGAGTCATCCTTGGGCCACGGGGCTCAAATCAATATGATCAATGGGTTAAGGAACGAGGACATCCTTGTATCAGTGGATCGGAACAGAGGCAGATTGAGGGGAGGGAGCGAACTACTCTGACTGTCTGTTGAATTTTCCCCAGCAATCAAGTGCTTCATGTGGCGTTCTTCCCATGAGGAATGAGCACACGAGCGGCTTTCCCTCCAAGCATTTAGGCAGGAAAGTGCCAGCTTCGCGGGGCAGCTGCAGGCATTCTTGTCTTTTAGGGGGAATATATAGATGGCCCTGGTAGATGATTAAACCACCGTAAACCACGAATCGCCATCTATTTTTCTACCAAAACAACCAAACAGGACACCTATGTGTCTGCCTGTTAGAGAAAGAGAACCACACAGTACGTACTCATCAAAGAGATGGGGCGCCTGAAACAAGCCTCCACCATGCGTTTGTTCCCCTTTTTGAACTGCCCGCACTCCAGCCTCCCTCATTTGGGTGTTTCCCAACCTGGATTTCCAACACCTTGTTTTGCTCTTCGGGGTCTTTTTTCAGGAAGCCAAGCAAAACAGGTCTTTAAGAAACCATTCTTTTGGCTGGACTTGTGAAGCTATAGCCATATGGGGTCCTTTTTGGTTGGTTTGCTTAAAAAATAGCCCGGGCCCTGGTTTAGATAGAATTCATTTCATTTACCAAAAGCCAATCCATTTCTCCAAAAGGCCACCTATGGCCACCAGCCCTTCCCGAGATCCCAGGCCTGGAGAAAGGCTTCAAGGCCTTTGGCTCCGCGGGGGCTCCGAGCCATCGAGCCAGTACCCATGGACTGCTGGAATGAGATAAATGGAATGAGGAATGGAACGAACCTGGGGATTTTTTGATTTCAGGGTCAGACCACCAGTTGGATGGGTTCGATTTTGGGGTCGTTCGGTGTCTTGGGCCAGATTGGCGAGTTTGGTGAGTTGATATCAAGTCTCAATTTGGATTGGGTTAGTTGAGTCAGCTGGGCCAGTTGGGTCAGATGGGTCAATTTGGTCAATTGGATCAGTTGAGCTCAGACATCCATTGGCCCAGTGGACCCTACGTGCCAAACGAAGTTAAGAGGTTCACATGGCAGAGCTGCCTGGAGTTGATGCATCATGACCTGTATGGAGCCAGTGTCATGTATCCAGCACGTTTCAGGGATGTAGTTTCACATTTGGATTTGACAATACGCTGGAGCACATCAGATAGAAACGGGACGACATACACAAGACTTACTTGTAGTGACCCACAAATTGTTGATGCTCTGCGGGATGAAAGCCACTGTCTCCCCCAAGGTGTTCAAGATGGGATGCTTGGCTTGAACTTTCGCTTGCTTGGAGATGTTCTTGTGTTTCCTCAAGTTTTGGATCCAAGACCTGCCACACCAGAATGTGGAGATCTCAAGTTTGACGGGACTTGATTGTGCGAGCAAGCGAGTCAATCTTGTGGGGTCTGCTCCTGCCTGATGCTGGCGCACAATAGACACGGTCCTCTCAGATCCATTCATTTCTTGCTTAAATTCAAGGAAAGGATTCCATGTTTTCTGCCAACGCCAGTGACACCAAGCTAATGCTACGTAGGTGACTCGTAAGAGAGTTCAGCATGTTGTTTGGCCGCCCGAGTAAATAGAGTGACACTGATTCAAGCTGCTCCACGAAGTCAAGAGAAGTCACCGGGCCCTTGGAACTCGTTTCGCAAAATAATTTGGGTTCCAATATGGGTCTGCTGTTTCGAGGTCTCCCTTTTTGGTTAGTTTAAAGGGAAACCACAAGGAAACCACGCATTCTTGATGCCCCCCCGACCCAAAAAAAACACAAACAAACAACAAAAGAACAGACCCCTTTCTTAAAGGTAGGGTGGCTCCAAGCTCGCAGGACATGACGAGGGACCATCAGGCCCTCGAAGCTGGCATCAGCCGGGAGCCCAATCCGGGCAAATCGGTCGACTGGAGAAGTCCATTGTCCCTGGGGGTTCTCCCAGTTGCCCAGTGGATTGCGCGTTTTGGGTTCCCCTTTGAACTCGTTCCGCCAGCCAAAAGGAAGGATGCCTTGCCCATGGAAGTCCACAGGGCATCTATGGTCAGCAGCCTCCATAGACGAGTCATGGGCATCAGACAGATCGTAAATCCACGTCTGATGGGAAGACAACAAATAGAGATGGTCCCTCTATGCCATTTCTGGGGGGGTTCTTTGTGATTCAACAAGGGATGTCACGCTTCACTCCGCGGGTTCGACAATTATTTCAATCTCTTTGTTGCGTTGGAATGATTGCTTTGATCACTCGCTGCTGCAGCGGAAAAAAAGAAACACCAAGAAACACATGCAACGAAAGAGGTGCCAGGATCAAGTGGAGCACGAGGAAAGCAAAAAACCACCAAGAAGGCAGTTGTCAGAAACAGACTTGAAGCCTCAAGCGGTACCGCAGGAAAGAAAGGCCGCCGATCCTTTGTATGCCTTTACCCTGTTGGGACAGTTTACCACAACTTTCGCGCTGGCACGGTACATGTGGGTGACCCGAGAGCTTGCTCAGGACTTTAGCTCAGCTATGTTAAGCATTTAGCCAACTTAGTAAGCCAGTAGCCAACCACTTGCTAAGTGTTTATGTTAAGTGCCTTGCTACGTGCTTAGCTAAGTGCTTAGCTAACATGGCGACACAGCTTGTCACGGAGCACACCGCCGCAGCATCGCATCACCCAGTACTCGTACCACACAAGACCACGCACCACACACTCCGCAACACAAAACACCGCAGATTGTGCACCGAGCGCTTTTACACTGCATCCTGCCACACCACGCTTCCTGGCGCCACACCAAAGCACCTCAGATCACAGGTGCACATATGCACGCGTGCAGAAAGTGCAACACACGCAGAAGCCTGCACGCACACCCGCGCCCACCATACTCAGCTACCCACTTTGTTAACAATTTGTCTCGCTCTTATCTGCTGCGCTGCTTACTTTATGCACCGGTTTTGAGCCTTGCAAGTCTTATGCGCCTCATCCGGCTTACATGCCTCACACACGCTACAAATCGCAGACTACACACAACACACACCACGTTCCCGTGGCTTTCACATTTGCTCCTATTCTTTG
>CAUJNA010003573.1:125000-142500 GCA_963377175.1 Effrenium voratum
GGGAACAAGTTTACGCTCGGAAACCTCGCTTCTAGTGCGCGTTTTCGAGATAGATCAAACGTGTTTGCAATTTGGAAGCGAGACCACGCTGCGTTTGCATTTGTAAACCCGCTCACCACTGGTCAGCCCAGCATCCATGCGCATGACAATTGGGCATCCACGCCTTCTAGCACGATGCTTACTTTTAAGCAAGGTGGTTTTGCCCAGGCGAAATGTGTCTCGGGAAACTTCTTCCTAGCACATCGAGCAAAAGTAAGCGCCTTGACTTTACCATCGATGGCATGGCCGCAGTTTTGCGTATGTTGAAACACATCTGCGTGAAAGCATGTAACGCCGCGCGCGACACTGCCCGTCACGCAATTTATTTCGCTGTATTTTCCTCTCACAATTTAACTTGGTGTTTGGTGTCCAAGTTTCATTTTTTTGGCCGGCTCTTGCCAAATCGTAGTGGAGCAGTTGGACCGCGGTTGCTAGATGGTACAGGTACATTGCATGTTTGTGCTCTTTCGTCCTGGATGCTGTCATTTTCGAGCCAAATTCTCGAGGTTCAACGGCATCCGGCCAGCCCGTGCACGCCCCTCAAATTTGCAGCACCCCCGCCCGTGAGAGCTTGCTCAGCATCACCCTCGCCTACCCAAACATCAGCGCTTGAGCACGCGTGCGCTGGCCTGCACGTGCGGCCACATGCACTCACAAGCACTCGCGTGCCAATGCACGCCCACGCATGCGCCGTGCACAGCTTGCTGCCATCAAATTGTTCCCACACACGAGCACGCCAAAACCCCACAGAAAGTCCAATGATGAGAAGGGCGAGTCAGTTTTGCCACTAGTTCAGTTCTGATTTACCAAGAGTGCCGCAGAATTCGGGCGCCGGCGCCGTTTTCTGCTTTGCGCCAAGAGCTCAAACAGTTTGTTTGACAAGTAGTGCCTCGAGAAATCTGACATGTGCAAAACGAACTTTTCAGCAGCTGCATCGCTATTTCGTCCCGTAGAGTCCAAGGCAAACTCAAGGCAACACCCAGACACGCGGTGCCCATGGTTTTGTTTGAGGTGGCTTCCCTTTATATACTGGTTGCTAGTAAAGTTGTTTTCCCATGGATGGGGGTCTGGGGACAGATTGAAAGCTCTGCTTGCGCGCTAGGGCCTTTCCTGCCTCCCGTGGTGAGTCTCTAGTTTCGGTGATCTAGCTGCCTGAGGTATGGCTATTTGGCGAAGCAAAGCATTGCCTTCGGATACGCCTGGGCCCCAGTGCAGGCCTTGAGGCGTTTGGCAGCGGCTTCGTGAAAAACTTTATGTGTGTTGCTCAATGTGTGTCTTAGCCTACCGGCCACTTTCCGGATCCTCGGGAACCCATGGTGTTCGAGTTCTCGGGAGCCGGGATGGCGGGTCCGGGACTGGGAAGGTTCCTCAGTGATGGTTGGGTTTTAGGTGGGGATGGTGCCCTTTGCTTTGAGGATTGATTAAAAGGTCCTTTGCATGGGGTGACCATTAAAAAAAACCAACAAACATGCTTTCACCACTAAATGAGAAAAGTTGCCCATGGTCATATTAGGGCCGAACGGAATATTAATCAACATGTTTATTGTTGTTGCTTTCTCTCAGACCTGACCTGAAGCTATGCTACAAGGCGGGCTCGAATATTCAAAGACACGGACAGGAAAGAAGAAGGAACTTCAAGCAACTGGAAACAAACGCCAGAGCAGCCGGCTACACTTTTCATAGCCAACCACGATGGGTGCACTTCAGACGGGGTTAGCTCTTCTGCTCGGCCAGAAACTGGACGCCGCGAATGCTACGCTTATCTTGCCATCCCGCTAGATAAGCCTTTCATTGAGAGAGGCATCAGAGTTTGACAATGCCAACGCGGTGAAGTGATGCTCCTAGGGCTCAGGATGGCTATGAAGCTTCTCTTGATCTTAGGCAACACGGACATGACCGGGCAAACCTTGACCGTTCCTAAGGCATGAGCCAGGAACGCTGAGCCCGCGGGTTGTTTTTGGTTTGGATGGATTTGAAGCACTGGCCCCAGAGGGTAAAATGGGACACCGCCTCCGATTAAGGGGAAGCTGAGTCTTGGTTCTTGAGTTGAGTGAATGGCAGACTTCGAACAGAGAAACACAGTTGCCCAGAGCAAAGCGAGCTGTTGACCTTTGGGTTTTCCTGTGCTCCATATTTAGTCAAGGTCCCAAAAGGTGCTCACCTTATACTTCTTGTCCTCAAGGGGCAACTGAGACTCCTGAGAGCATCGGCTCACTTGCCCAACGCCGACGTTTTGACCTTTAGGTTTCCCTTTTTCGGTCCATTTTTAGTCATGGGCCCCCAAGGTTACCCTTTCAACTTTTGGGTGTTCAGGGCTGAGAGCATCAGCTCACCTGAGAGCGTTTTTTTCTTTCTTTCTTTTTCCGCTTGAGGTGTCCGCTGAAGCCTTGGACTCCAACGCGGCGCTCGCGGTGGAGGCCTGCGAGTCCAGGAGGATCGAAACGGCGGGTGGATGAAACCTGGCTGGTGGATGTGGGCGTTTTTTCCTGCCGGAACAAGGATGTCTTGAGCTTCACGTGACCCAACTGATTCATCGGGCAGGTTTTTTCGTAGTTCTTCCGCCCATTTGGAAGCACGGGCCTGCAGCGTGCAGCAATGGTCGCCTCTCTCAGGTGGTTGCTGGCAGGTTGGGAAGCTCTGGGTGGACGGAAAACAACTGCATCAAAGCCCGGAACAAAATCGAGAGATGCCCTCGTTCCCATGGCACTTTGGATCGCTGCCGATGAACCCATCATATTCCACTGCTTCAGTCGGCAAAGCAAACACGACGCCTTCGGCAAAGCCGGCCTCGCACCAACTCGCACAGAGGTGGCTATGACAAACTGGGCGCTGATGAAGCCGGCACCCCCAGCATCCCCAGCACTTCCTTGGCTGTCCTTATTTGGGTCAGTTTTGGGAGAGCAGCAGCTGCAAACCAGCACCATTGGCCTGGCCCGTATTCAACACGCCAGGCACGTGTGGCGTGGTTTGGGTTTCGCATAGTGGAGCGTGAGGTAAATACCACGGGGGTCGCGTGAACTGCGGGTAAACGCTTGTCAAGTGGGGTCATGTACGAAGGCTTTGCCTGGTTTGCCTGGCACTTTGGGAATGGCGGGGGGAGGGTGTGAGCGGGGGGGGTTTGCATCGCCTGGGATACTTGTGAATGTTGCGATGCGCTTGATGTATTGCAATACTGTGTGTCCAATCTCTCAGTCGGGCTAAGCCTCAATGGTGCTTCCAAGGCCGTTCACGAACGCGGGTAGCGCAAAACAACAAGAGTCTTTGCGCCGGAAAGGAACGGGAGCTGGCGAGGCTGGACCTAAGTGGCGCAATCACTGTCGGACTGTTCGCATGTTCCAATCGGGAAGCGCAGGGAATCCATGGGCAAAGGAGATCAAGTTCAGGACTCCGAAGTCGACGGATTCTTTTCAGCACGGTTTTATCGCGCCCAACGCAGGCTGAATGCGAGTTAATGTGTTTTATTGAGTTCTTCTTCCATGTTGGCAGCTTTGCACTGCTCCATTCGCTCGGATTTGGGATTCGTGTGGGATCTTGTAGCCATTTGGTTCGCAGAAGGTGTCTTTGCTGGCATCTCGTCTTCCGCGTTGGCTATGGAGAGGGCTTCATTCTCAACCGTTTCGACCTGGGAGGCTCTGAACATTGAGCTGCCCCGGCTGTAATGAGTAAGTTGTGCTTTGGATTATGCGATTTGTTCTAAGAACTTGTTTGTTTTGCCGGCATCCTTCAAAACCCGAGGCCTCCCAACCTTCACATGATGACCCACAAGCACTTGGCAAAGAAGCTACTCCTCCCCGAGCAACCTCAAGAGAGGTCGCAGAGGCCCGAGGTGTCCAACCTGTCCAACGTGTTGAAGCTTGCGGGGCGGTTCAGCGGATGCAAGAAGTGACCTGCCGGTGTCGTGAAAGTGACTTGAGTCTGCGATCTGCGATGTTCGGTGGCCAATGCGGTTCGAAGAATGAGAAGTATAAACATGCATGGTTCCTTTTTCTCCGAACATGCAGCCGATTGGCAGCGCTGGACTACTGCAGGTTTGAGGCTAACACGATATTGTCAGTTTGTCTCACCCCGATCCACATCCAGAATGGGGTTGCTTTTATCTTCTTTCCATCGGTTGGCAAACGGACAACTATGTAAAATACAGTGGGATACCGGGGAGAGGGGCATGAGTTCCAGTGCGGGGAGCGTGCCGACCTTCTGCTTGACCTTCTGGTTTTCTAGTTCTGGTCTAATTTTGGGCACCAGAAAACAGTAAACCTTTGCGTTTAAGGTCTGGTTGCAAGTTTGTTTTGGTTCAAACGATCATTCCCATTTTGTTTTGCAGCTCCAGAGCGCGATCCTTGGACTCGACCATGTTTCATTGCATATTTGTAAAGGACCCATCAGCTGGAGATGCAGAGGAAACTGTCATGCAAAAATCTGACGCCATCGGTGCAAAGGTGTTTGTTGCTAGGATGGCGGCAGACTGTAGTTTGCCGACGTAAAAGCAACAAGGCGCACTCTCTTGCACCGTCAATCAAGTAGTGCACGCGAAACAATTGACAGCAATTGCCCAGATGTCCATCTTCCAAGGTGCTTACATGGCCATCAGGAAAGTCTTTTGGCATGGTCCTGGTGGAGATGTCCGCGCAGTCCCTCGATTTCTCGTCTCGATGTCTCGTTTTACCTTCAAAAGTGGCTTCCATCGCACACCCGCACACACACACACACGAACACAAACTTGAACACGCACACAAACAAAAACACAAACTCAAACACAGACACACTCGGAGACAAACAGACGCGCAGACACGAAAACACAAACACAGAGACACACAGAGACACACAGAGACACAAAAAGACACACACACACACACGCAGACACACAGAGACACACACAGACACACAGAGACACACAGAGACACACAGAGACACACAGAGACACACAGAGACACGCAGAGACACACAGAGACACACAGAGACACAGAAAGACACAGAAACACGCAGACACACAGAGACACACAGAGACACACAGAGACACAAAAAGACACAGAAACACGCAGACACACAGAGACACACAGAGACACACAGAGACACACAGAGACACAGAAAGACAGAAACACGCAGACACACAGAGACACACAGAGACACACAGAGACACAAAAAGACACAGAAATACGCAGAAATACGCAGACACACAGAGACACACAGAGACACACAGAGACACACAGAGACACACAGAGACACACAGAGACACACAGAGACACACAGAGACACACAGAGGCGCACAGAGGCACACAGAGACACACCCACACACAATGAAACATACCGACACACACACACACACACACCGCCATACACACACACACACCGAAACACACCGACACTACACCGAGACACACACACACATAGAGACACACACGCACAGAGACACACAGAGACACACGCAGACACACAGAGACACACACACACACACAGAGGCACACGCAGAGCCCCACACACTCACACACCGAGACACACACAGAAACACAGAGCGACACACACACACACACACAGAGACACACACGCACAGACACACGCACACAGAGACACACTCACAGAGACACACACACACACACGCAGAGACGGGCAAAGACACACACACACAGAGACGTGCAGAGTGAAACACACATGGACACAAACAGAGACACACGCACACACACACGCACGGGCACACACACACACACTGACACAAACCGACACACCCCGACACGCACAGAGACATACCGGCACACACTGACACACACGCACACACCGAGACACACCGAGACTACACCGAGACGCACACGGAGAACACACACACACAGAGACACTCACAGAGACACACAGAGATGAACAGAGACACACACACAGACACTCAGAGACACACAGAGACACACAGAGGCGCACATAGAGATACACGCGCAGACACACACAAAGACACACACACACACACAGAGGCACACAGCGACCCACACACACACACAGAGACACACACACAGAGACACACAGAGAGACACACACACACAGAGTCACACAGAGACACACAGAGAGACACGCAGAGAGAGAGAGAGAGAGAGAGACACACATACACACAGAGACACCAGCAGAGACACACACACACACAGAGACGCACACAGCGCCACACACACACACAGAGACATGCAGAGACCCGTGCTACGCGTTGCCATTTTGGCAAGCGCTTGGTGTCCTTCTTTCTCGAGCTTCGGCGGACAGACCGGTGGCAGGAGCATATGAACATGAGCAATGGACCAAATACAAGGCAATAACTTGTCCTTCGCGCCAAACATTTAGTAATATCAGTAGCAGGATGCAGATGTTTTGATTGTGAAGCGAGATAGCCCGCACCTAAAGCCGGAGAACGGCAACATGTGATTCACAAGGAGGCTCAAACACAGTTTTTTGGCTTGTCTTTGCCAACACCTAATGTCTGCCAACTGCGGCTGTGAGAGCCTCACATCCGAAACCATTCTAAGTTGAATTTCAGTTGCCAAAACATTGGACCGGTCTCAAGCGAGATGGTCGCAAAACGCATGTTGCCGTGCAATTTGGTCCGCTGCTCATATTTCTTTCTCGTTCTCAGTGTCCCGTCGACGAATAGACGGGTGGCTGTGGACGATTCCCCCTGTCGACTTTTGACATCTTTTGACATCTGCCATACACACTGCTAAGGTGAATCAAGGTGCGACAGGTTTAGTTGTTGCTCCAATCTGGAACTCGTCTGTCAGTGAATTCGTTGGACTAGTACCAGCAGATCTCTAGCAAGGAGGCCTAGAAACTGGCGAATTTGAGAAAACAACAACTCTTTAGCTGATGGACATAGCGGCACTGCCCGGCTCCACTAATCCATTACCCCTAAGCAAGTATTGCAATTCAGCCGTTTGTCCACCACATTGCTGTTGCATCAGGTTTTTCCGATGTAACCAACGGAGCGAACGTTCATGCGCTGAAATTGGGTCGGTAAGCGCCGACACGGCGAAGTCGCATTTCAATTTTGGGTCTGCGGGTCTGCGCACGTTTGCGCTATGACTCCTGCAGTCCATCGTGGGTGAGGATGGCACGTACGACATATATGTGCCATGGTCAAGAGGCTTTGTGACTTAGGCTTCGCAAGGATACTCATTAAGCCTTCGACCATGGCACCTTTCGCATGGCAAACCCTTGGAGGCAAGTAGCCCGTGTCCATTTAACGAAATCGAAAGGTAACTGTACCACTTCAAATCTAAAACACATATCCGGCTCTAGATGGGCGTCTCGCGAAACTCTGGACACGGCAGATGGTTGGTCTCCTTTTGGCTTTCCTTCAAAAGCCATGCGCAATGTGGTTCCCATACCCCATCGGCCCATCAGGGACATGAGACACTGGACATGTGCCACGTGTCGTGGTCGGCCTTGGAGATCATCCGGCATTGCAAAAGAGACTCGCACACTGTTGCCGAAGGGACCAGCTTGATTGGATGAATATCAGCTAAACCGTCCGAAAAATCTCCGAAATCACTGTGACTGGAAGCCACATATAAGCCCAAATGCTTGTAGAATGAGCTTACACCCTAAACCCTAGTAAACCCTCAACCCTAAACCCTAAGCCCCAAACCCGAATTCCCAGAAAGATGATTTCAACCTATTTACAAGAGCCTTGTTAGATGTTGTGCCTGTTTGTGGAAAGAAGCTTGAGAACCTGAGCCGGAAAATCGGGCCATGAGTCCGCATGTCTGAATGTTTCTGGGCCATGCGTGGTGAAGTTCCAGCATGGAGTCATAGTCCCATTGGGCAGTTTCAAGGATAGAGGGATCTGTGGCTTATGAGGGACCTCACTACATCTCGAGTTTATTCAAAGGTCTTGAAGGATGCTTTTATTGGGGCAACCGCATTTGTTTCGTTTGCCTTATTGAAAGAAGGTGCAGTTGAATTCCCCCCGTTTTCCGTGAGGAAGCAATTGGCATGGTGTGTGTCAAAGGAGAACCCCCTACCCAGTGGGTGAAACGCTTCGGTCTTCACATGAATATGGCACCCTCAACTTGAACGGTTTTGATATATGTAGGGACAGATTGAAACAGTTGAAGGATCCCTCCAGGTGGTTTCCTTAGAGTTTCCCTACATCCCCCAACAAACACGTGGGTTTAATCATCACCTTTTGACCCTCAGAGTGAGTTTCCTTTGCATGGGGTTATGTTTTCCGGGAAACTTTTCGGGATCGACCCATGGCTCCCCCGATGCATCGCAAATACGGCCGCCTCGTTTAGCTTCCCACCAAAATGCCCCAAGTTGGTAAATCGGATTTCTACCGCAGCTTGGTGGATCCCCTGGGGTGGCACAAGCTGAAAACTTACACAGATTGAGCTGGCCCCCTACACATAGTGGTCCTTTTGGCTTCCCTTTAACCCAACCCCGAAAAGGGTACCTCAAAGAAGGACACCCCCCATCTATGATCGCGAGGTTCTCTTAGTACCCAACACCACCCCGTTCTAAGTAACTATCTCAGCCTTTGTTCGGAGCTAGGAGCTGCTCGATGCCAGGTTCTCGGACAGAGATGCCCGGTGAAGGTTCAGGAGAAGTGGCGCCTGCCTGTTTTTTGACAGTCTTCCCATGGCGCCTGGAGATTTGGACCCACTTCCACTTGCAATTATTTGGAAAGCTTGGGACCGCTTCAGGTGGTTGGTTTCGTTTGGTTTTCCCTAGAACACCAATGGGGACCTATTCTGAGAAACACCTCTGCGAGTTCTAAAGGAAGCTATCACTGCCGATATTTCAATCCGGTCCATGCAGAGAAAGACCCCCACACAACGTCGGAGTCAGGCCATGCTGTCAGCCCTGTTGGACAAACCAAATTGGATGCACCCGCGGCCAAATCGGCGTTCCCGAGCCACAGGGCCAGGGCCGAGGAGACCCGTCTCAAGAGCAAAGCGCCAAACGCCTCCATTTGCGGATCCCTTGGATGGTATTTAACGGAGAATGAAAAGGGCACGTGGTTTTAGAAACCCCTTTGACACACACACACACACACATGCGTACTCATGTAGGGCTGCTTTTTCTCTGAGGGCACACTTTCCCAGTTGGTGGAAAGGGAAACCAAAAGGACAGCCATCATTTGGGGGGTCCCCTATTTTGAGACATACCCATGTCGGGCAGCTGCTTCTTGCACATGTTTTTTTCCAGTCCAAGCAATTCTTTGCCACAACTGAGTCCTCCATGCCAAGCAAGAAAAGCTTGAAGCGACCGCGTTGTCACTGAACTGGAATTATTTGCGCTCTTTCGGGATCTCGTTCAAATGAGCCAAAGATAGAACTTGTCTTTTTCGTTACTGGTAGGTGCTTTGCGCACCTCTGAAGTCCGCCGTGTTTCTGGAAGATGTTCTAACTCGAAAGCCCGACATGTCCTGCGCGACCACATCTTAAACGCGCTTGCAAATAGTTCAGCGCCCCTCGTGTGTGGTACGCAGACCATGCAAGAGAAAATGGAACCCTTGGTGTCCCTTTTGCAGGAAAATGGTCCAGGATGCTTCTGTGAGGTTGTCATGTTGTGCAGGCGCGAAAAGCCCAAGAAAAGCACTATTGCCACCACCACCGCCATCGGTGCCAACTTTGATGCCGCACCATCCCCCGACAATTGCCAGGGGCTTTCCGGTTGCCAAGCCTGAGGCAGGGGAGATGCTGTTTCCTGGCTGGCTGTTGCTTTTTTGTTCGCTGCAAATGAGCAGAATTGGTTATCTATTTTGCCACACAACAACGAGGAAACGAGCAAACGGGAAAATGGTATCCATGCACTGGCCAGCCCAAGTGTGGCCTTGTGTAATTGGCATAAACTGACTTGGGGTGGTTTTTGCAGGGGGTCAACCACCAATCCAGAAAAATTGTGTTTGACACTACCAATGCGTACAGACAATAGAGGCGGCCGGGAATTTCCTTTAGGTGTGGTGAATTTCCCGTCGCAAGAGGGGGGAGTGGGTGGTTTCAGGCTCCCATTTGCTACCCTGCTTGGGGTCCTTTCCACAGCGCTACCTGGTAGTGTGTTTCTCAAATGGGTGCAAGTGAGCCGACCTGCAGCGTGGCCACCAGACCGGTCTCTTGCATGACATGAAGCGACTTGCCATGGTATTTACGCATTGCATGACGCTGCCGGACCCATTGTGGTGTTCCCTTCAACTAGCATTTCGTTTGAACCCAAACTCTCTTTGTTTCTTGCCCCGGTCAGTGCAGTTCAGGGCATATATTGAATATCTTGTTTTTTGTGCAATGTTGGAGTATAGGGAACCAAAGAGCCAAGTATGGCCAAAATGCCATGCTTTTCTACCGCACAGGTCAAAGTGCAGAAAAAAAAAGGTACGCCGCATTGAGAAACAATCGGAACGTTCTGCCTCCACACCTCCTTGCAAGCGTAGAATGGATCACTTCTTTTCACCGGTTCTTGTAATTCGCCTGCCCTGTTCCAGGGTACTGTTGTTTTGGAAAGCCGTTGCCCCATGGAGGTATTTTCTTATTTTACCAGGTCTGTTTTTTTTTTTTGTTTTAGGTCTGGTGATGGGTTGGTTGGTTGGTTGGTTGGTTGGTTGGTTGGTTGGTTGGTTGGTTGGTTGGCTGGCCGCATCCCCGGCATCACCGGCATCACCGGCATCACCAGCATCACTTGGACCTGGGGTTGCCTCTTGGCTCTGATTGGGTGGCAGTTGGGAGTTGCTGGGGGCTGGTTTAAGTTAGGGGGGCTTGGCTTAGATCTTCATGAGGGTGTCTTGGGGTGGTTTGGGGTTGGTTTAGGCGAACCGAAGGGCTGACATCGCCTGCTGTTGGGCGGGTTTAGGGTTGACTTTGAGTGGGTTTGGGGTGGCTTGGAGCTGATTTGTGTTAGGTGTGCTGCTGGTTTAGCAGCGGCTTTAGAGTTGCTTTAGGGTGTGGTTAAGAGAGTCTTGGTCGAGTTTACCAACCCTAAACTCGACCAAAAGTCTCTTAACCACACCCTAAAGCAACTCTAAAGGCTGCCAAATTTCGTTTCGCCTAAATCAACCCCAAACCACCCCAAGACCCACCCTCATGAAGATCTAGCCAGCAACTCCCAACTAGGCAACCCCAGGTCCAAGTGATGCTGGTGATGCCGGGGATGTTGGCGCTTTGCGGAAAACCGGACCTAGTAAAAAACCGGACCTTTACCGTTGCCCCATGTTTGGGTCTATATACAAGAAGACACGCCTATTGCCCTTCGAGGTCTGTTTCAAAGGCAGACCACCCCCGTTTTCAGCAAGGTGTTGGCCGAGCCGTTCCAATGTAAAAGTCTCGTTGCCAGATGTGGGTGTCTTTTGTTAAGGGGACCCCCCAACAGAAACACAAATGTGGTTTTGCTTTTGATTTCCTGCACCAACAAAGGGGGTACCCTCAAAAAAGACACACCCAACGTTTTGTTCACCTTAAGAAGAAGAGAACTTCTGATTGGGATTACGGAGGCCATGGTTTCTGGTTGTCCACTTAGCCTTTTCAAAGACATTGAAGGTTGGCTAGATTCGGGTAGACTTTAGACATAACCATGAACACCTTGTGCGTTGGAATGAATGGCACATCGACCTTTTATAGGCACCAGTGTTGTATTACGCCAGCTGGCCTAGCATTGCCAGCCCTGTCTTTACCTGAAACCATGCAAATCCCGGTTTTCAGGTATAGAGAACCTCCTCATATGGCCCCTTACTAGAATCAATACCCACATGGCCATGATTTCTTGAGGGAACCACCTCATATGGTCCCTATTTGTTTTTTACTACCCATATTTGTAAATCCTATAAAGTTGAACGTTGACTTCAAGGACACCTCATCACTCCACAGTTTCAAGCCCGCGCCGAAAGCTCGCAGGTCAGTCCCGGAACCTTCGCCCAGGTGGGGTTCCCGAGTCGGGAGTCGGGAGCCGGGAGAGGACCATGAGGGAACGTCTGAACTGCAATCCATCGGCGTCCTTTCAAATTCCTCTCAAGAGAATGTTCCGTCCTAAGTGTAACTCCGATCCCTTTTGAGAGGACAACGTCCTTACAGCGAATCAATCGAATGAGAGCCTCAAGGGCTTGGAGGAAAGCAACACTTTTGAGACCCAAGCGGTCCAATCATCGGCCAGAACCCGGGTCCCAGTTGCTGTTTGTTTGCCGTACTTGGGACTTTATGGGAAAACGCAGGCAGGTGGAAACGTGGTGGAGTCCACCATGAAGTTCTCCACAGCTTTCCTGCGAAGCTTGTGGTAGAAATCACCCATAGCAGCGCCAAATATTGGCCATCATGTGCTGTAAGGGGGGATGACATGGAGCACACTCACCAAAATACCATTAGGAAATGGGGGTGTCTCACCAAGTTCCTATGTCAGGGGACACAACAAATGGGTTTGTTTGAAGATCATCTAGGGCCCCAGGAATGTGGTTTCCTTTTGGTTTTCCTCGAAATCAACAAATTAGAGGGAACCCTCAAGAAAAGACACACCCAAAAGTATTATATATATTGTTTGTGGCTCATATGTTGCAACTCAAAGGGCCAGTTTTGCTCACTTTGGGGAGGTGAGGGAAGGATTTGCAAGGATGATGGCTTGGTGCTTGTACTTACTTGCAGCGTTGCCGCGCGCATTTACCAGATAAACTATCTTCGTAATTTGGTACATTTGCTCGCCCTTTCGCTGGACACCATTGACAGATGAAAAACGTGCCGTCTTCTTGCTTCACATGGTCCGGCCAAAGTTATTGGTTGCAAAGCGTTTTGCATATTGGAATCTGTTCAAGTGAAGGAAGGTTTTTTGATATTGGCTTCGGGTGTCTTGAGAAGTGGGTACTCGGCTCCGGGCAGGCAGCCCGCAATGGATTTTGGACCCCTTGATTGGCAATTAAAGTCGGAGGAAAAGGAGTCCCTTCTCTTTGGACCCCTTCTTGTTGGACTCCTTCTTGTCTTTTGGTTCCTTTGAGTCCGGTCGTGACAAGCTGTAAGCAGCTGCTGGTGCGTAAACGAGGCCTGGATTTCGTCGAAGGGTTTCAATCCGCGCGAATCCACGTAAGGATGCGCAGCCGGCTGCGCGAGAGCTGGCTTTAGGCCCCACTGAGCTTGTTGCTTTCCCGCTTATGTAAAGCGGGAAGCTTAATTTGGTGCTACTTTTGCACACAAGTATTGTGAGGGGGCTGCCAACGCGCAATGCGTGTTTGCAAGTTGCGATGTTTGAGTTGGAGCTGCCATTTGGCATGCATTTTGCATGATGAACTAAGCATGTTCATTCCCAGCGGGAGGTGATCACCCATGAAGCAGCTCCGCAGAATGTCCAAAGTTTTCGCGTTTGTGTAGCCGACCTCTGAAGTTGGCGCAGTCAAACGTCATTTTGCGGCGGTGGAACAGCCAAACGAGTACCGAGTTCAATAGGTCGGCTGAATGTCGCCCTGAAAAACGTCAGGCTCTGAAAGGGTGGTTTTGAGGGATTGATAGCCAGCGCCTCATATGCAGAGGTTCAAAATACTTCGACCCCACCTGCTTTCAGAAGTTCAGAAACTTACAAGAGGTCCAAATACCTTCAGATGTAGTTAAGGCTAGTTAAGGGCTCACAAAGGAATCAACATTCTCAGAGGGTACTTGGACCCGGGACAGTAAACCCTGTTGCAGAGTTCCCTACATTTCCTTTTAACCGCCCATATGCTCTGAATGGGGGGCGTGCTTAATGGGGAAATATGGGTGTGTCTTTTTTGGGACCCCAACCTGGCTTTGGTCGTCCTCTTGGTTTCCCTTCAACAACTCCAACGAACCGGGTACCGAGGCTCGAGCCAAGACTTGAGCCATGCGGCTCGTCCCAAAAGAGGCCCGAGCTTTCTTTTTCTTTTTTTCTGAAGGGATTCCGCTGGTTTTTGCTGGGCGACCCAAAGATGGCAACCCCAAAGAGGAGCCACCCACCCGCCTTGCCGAGCCCCAGGCATCCGCCAGGCTGGGGGAAACGCGCCGCAACGAGTCGACCGAGACGCAAATCGCGCAGGGTTGTTGAATCATTCTGGATTTGGGGATGATTTTGGATCATGTTGGATGAGTTTGGATCATGTTGGATGATTTTGGATCATGTTGGATGAGTTTGAATCATGTTGGATGATTTATGATTTGAGATCATCTTGGATAATCGTGGATCATTTTGGGGTTGTTTTGGGATGTTTTGGGATGATTTGGGATGATTTGGGATGATTGGGATGATTGGGATGATTGGGGCTGATTTGGGGTGACTGGGTGATTTGGGGTGATTCAGTATGATTTAGTGCCATGGGCAATGATGTTGCATGGGATTGGATGATGTTAGCTGATTTGGGATCTGTGCCCCTTTTGGCAATTCGAGCACCCTGTGTGCCACAGCGGTGTTCTGCAGAAATACTCACGCCTCGCCTTGGCAAGCACCTCACATGTCCTGCAACCGTTGGTTAAGCCAAGCTTGTGGTCTTCGGGTTCCCCCTTGTCCATGTTTGGTGGCCCGAAAAGGGGTTGTTCTAGGGGTACCTGCCAATTCCATTCTTGCCAGGGATCCTTCTTTTCAGGAAACCATCAACAACCCAGGGGAAACAGCCGGTTTTTGAAATGAAGGATGGTTCACAAAGAATGGGGAATCAACCCCTAGAGTTGTGAGTTTCATATGGGGCTGGCTCCTTTTTCTGGCGTTGGTGCCACGTGTTGGTTTTTTCGTTTTAGAGGCAAGCCAGAAGGAAACCCGAAGCCATTTTGGGCGGTCCAACTTTAAAAAATGACCCCCCCCTCATATGCGGCAAAACATGGGTATTTGCAGGAGGGTCCGTTCAATCAGCAGTTGTTTTGTGTCAGATGAGCTGGCACTCTCAATTTGCATTGGGAAGGGGTGGACATGAAAAACACCTGCATGATGCGTCAAGACCCCTTGGGGGTTGCGAACATTAGGGTCATTAGGGGTCGGGATGGGCGGAGGATCCAGACAACCCTCCACTAGGCACCAATTTGGAAAGGGAAACCCTCCGAATGCTCCGCACAGACACTTGTGTCAAATGGGTATCCAAGAAAAGCCCCTGTTAGAACCACGTGCAATATCAGTTTGCTGCCTCCCCGAAAGTTGTCACTTGTTGCCAATTTGGCTTGCTCCAAGTGAGTGTGATCCGTTGTTCACAATTGTCCGACGACCAACAACTTCAGTACGGCTTCTTTGTGTTTTTTCCTCTTTTTTCCCCGGTATGTTTCAGTATTCCTGGATCTTGTTTTGTGTAACTTGCCGTTTCAGTGCCTCGTTGAACCAAGACTCATGTGATGAGGCGCGCCGGAGTCCGCTGATGGGGCAATGTCCTTCTGCCCTACGCAACAATTTGATTGGGGCACCTATATTGGGAACGCCCTGATGTTTTTGCCCAGCCTTTTTTGGGGCAGGCAGGTAAGTTCACCGCCTGCACGCAGAGGAGGTCAATAGGGGCTCAAAGCCCCTTTTCACCCTATTCCGCCCTGCATGGCCTGCTCCGACAAAAAGAAACAGTCTTGGAGGGTTGCATTTCTGGACGGTCAGTCTCGCGGTCCATGCAAGAAGCCAAGGTCAAGACCAACTCACGGAATCAAGCCTGTGCATGTTTGCGGCAGGCCCAGCCTGTGATTCTCTCCACTTCAAGAGGGAGAGGAGCTCAAAATCGGGCTGGGAATATTTGTTCAGGAACCTGCTGGCAGTTCATGGATGAGTCGGCCGTCTTCGTCATTTGAATCTTGTCCTGTTCTAATGTGGATCGGCTTTCGTCAGGATCCTACAACATGAACCTCTTGCATGTTGTTAGGGGCAGGCGGGGGCCGAAACACCAGTTCATGCAAAGGGCATGCCCCTGATATGGTCTCAGTATGGTCAAACTCGAGAACCAACAGCAGAAAACAAGACAACACCCGCAAGCGGAGTGATTGTTGCATTCTGCCACTGCCAGCGATATCCAACCTAACGAGCAAATGTCCACAACAGCCACCTTGCCCGGCGTGTCGTTGATCCCCCATAGCACATGTCGCCCTTGGCTTGCCACGCACCTTTGGGAATAACAAGACTCAAAGCCTTCGTGGCTTGATTTTTCAGAAACTTGCAACCCCCCTGGAGCCAAGGAAAGGCTGTGGGCACATCTACAATGGCCTCGCTCAAATGCAGGGCTTTGTTAGCCATTCAATGTTTTTCCTTGCATTTTAAAATGCATGAGCAAGACATTCTACTTTGTAAACACTCGTGCTTGCAAACTCTGAGACACTGGCAAACTGTGAGCAATTGGGAAACTTCGCAAGCATTCCATCGGCATTCACGAGTTAGTTGTTCCCTAAACCATCTTGCGCGTGTTGAGACAACAACTTATTTGGAGGGTTCAAGGGCTTACCAAAGCCTTGAATCTACAGCTTGACATCTCGGGTTCGCGTGCACAAGTTGAGGCACGTCATGCTGCCCCGTCGAATTCTCTCCCCGCAGGAGTGAGATCTCTTGCCGAAATGAGTGAATTGGTGCCGAAAACTGACTTGTTTCCCGCAATACCAAGCCTGGGTTTAAAAACCTGAGCTTGGGTGCAACACTTTAGATTCTGGCTCGAGTCTTCCAGGCTTTGTGCTTCGAGCTTCTTTGGCAAATGCCAGGGTTGCAGCATTGCATCATGTCTGGCTTTCGAAGCACGCCTCGGGCCAGCATTCTCCTTTTGTCTCAGTTAGGCCTTGTGGCAGTGCCACCCTGCCAGCAATTCGCCTACGGCGTGCGGCGTGCGGCGAGCAACGCGTGGTGCCCAAGCATGCCGCCCGCCTCTGTAGATAGAATGTACATACAATGCACATGACGCCGCCGGACAAGCCCAGAGGTTCAGACATGGGATGCCAAGTCGCCTTATAGACAGCGAAACGACAGCTCCTTCAAGACTCCCAAAGGCATCCTGTCTGTTGCCCTGGGAATTCCAAGGCGCCTGAGATGCTAAGATGTATCGCAGAGGAATTACAAACGCTGCGGTGTTGACCGATCCTCGTGCCAAGGTCGTTGGCGGGCAGATTTATTCAGACAGCATATGGATATGTGTCCAAAAGGAGAGCCTCCACTAAAAATGGTTGTTTTCCTTTTGGTTTCAATTTACTTGAACCACCACAGAAAGAGTATCCTCAAAAGACAAACGCACCGCCCATATCAACCACCTCTTTGTTGAAGCTAAATCAGATGCGCTTGTGACTGAATGGTCATCTAAGAAGCCTCATGAACCAACCACGAGCTCTGGCATGATTGTGCGAGCCAGGCTAAGACCATATATAGATGCCTTGGTTGTTGCGTGGCCCAGTGATTTTGGGGGCCACATGGGCAGCCGATGGAAACCTCAAATGGATGCTCATGACATTTTTACCAGGGGCTTCCCCACAGGCCACATGAGGGTAACTCCTAGTGATTCGAAGATAGTGATCGGAGCTTGCTGGCTGTGATCACGGGAACGAGCGGCAGAACAACAAGGAGTTGCCAGCAATCTAGACTCTTGTGG
>CAUJNA010003573.1:145000-155000 GCA_963377175.1 Effrenium voratum
CACACACACACACACACACACACACACACACACACACACACACACACACACACACACACACACACACACACACCTCCACGCACGCACGCACGCACGCGCGCACGCACGCACGCATGCCTCGCACTTCGCGCGACTCGCACGCCCCCGCCCCCGCCCCGCCCCGCCCCCCCCGCCCCGCCCCGCCCCGCCATGCCACGCCACGCCACGCCACGCGGCACGCCATGCCAAGCCAACCACGCACACCACGCACACCACGCACACCACCCACACCACGCACACCACGCACACCACGCACACACGCACGCACACGCATACACACGCACACACACGCGCACACACACACACACACTCTTGCGCACGCCCGCGCACGCCCGCGCACGCCCGCATAGACACGCGCACACACGCACATGCACGCACACGCACACGCACACGCACGCGCGCACGCACACGCGCACTCACACTCACACGCACACCCACAGACACACGCGCTTGCGCCCACACGCACCCACACACTTCCACCCGCACACCCGCACAATAAACACTTCACACCCAGGCATGCATACTTACAAGGTAGCAACCAGAGACATGTGCACACACTCACGCGCTTGCACTCATAATTCGGACGCAGAAACACGCGCTGTACACACACACAAACACACCCGGAAACATTGCACTCATAATACGGACGCAGACAGAACACAGACCCTGCCAAACAGACAAACTCATCCAAAAACAGCACCACACTGCACTTGCTTTGGAGGGGACAGCCCCCCCCCCCCCCCGCAATCCTTTTTGTGGAGACTTCGAGAGATCAGAGAGCATAGGTGTGTTGCATGCGCATTCTGTTGGGAGCCGCTGGAGTTTCCTGACAGGGTGAGGGTGCGAGTTTGGCTGGCGCTTTTGAAATCGATATGGCAAACAGTCTAGCCTAAGAATAACATTTCCGTATTGGTTTGCTCCGAGTACGCATGACGCAAAATCCAAGCTTCCATGAATGCGCCACGCCTCTAGATGTATGTTGCTTTTTGCCGACCAGAGTGAATGTTAGTTTAACTGATGAGTCAGCAAAAGTTTAAGGCCTTTGCCAAATCATTGTTTTCCGGTCGCGTTTTTTGGCACAGCGTAACCAGGATTTGCTTCAAAGGCAACGTGTTCGGTGGGGTCTGCTCAAGCAGCAAGTTGAACATTGGGTCTGGACCTGGGATGGATGGCTCTTGTCCATTGCGAGTCTCACATTTGCCCGGACAGTACAGCGCGCTGTGGAGTCGTTGCCGGCATGCCTGATTTTCACAACAATATATGTTTTTTGGCGCCCGAATGCGGCATGGTTCAAGGACATTTCGGGGCAACGCTGCTTTCCACAGCTCGGCGCATGGGAATGATGGTTTGACTCAATAAGCGAGCGCAGAAAGTGATAACATTTCGACGGCAGGAAGTCTATGCTTTTAAGTCTCCTGAATTATTGGTATACAATATCCTTTCCGTGATTTCAGTCTCGCAAGGAGATGGAGGGGCTTCGCTCAGCAAATAAGAATCACAGCTTGCTCTACGATGCAGGGCTACAACAAAGACAGAACGCCAACGGCTGTTTTTTTTTTTTTTATTGGTTGGTTCGGTTAGAAATCGATGGGCTCCACTGGTTTATGGGTTTTATGCTTATCAAAACCAGGGAAACCCACGGACTTTTCTCCAGTGTTGCTCACCGGTGGCTCCAGAGCCCTAGCTTCCATGTGGAATCGCGGTTTTATGCCCCACCAGTGCGCGGGGGTCAGCCCGTCAGAAAGCCAAGCGGCCGTGCGCCAGGAGGTGCTGTACAACAATGAGAAGCGGAACACCTGCCAGGACGCTGAGATCCGCCGCAGACTCTTTTTTGGGTTGGGCACGGTTCTCGGGGTTGATTCCAACCATTCTTTTCAGCCATCGTTCTTTTCAAAAACCGATCGCCATGTTGCCAGGGTTTTTGGTGGTTTTCTAGAAAGAAGGATCCCTGGAAAGAATGCGGAAGTTACCCCTAGAAAGGTGTGGTTTGACGACATGGGTGTAGCTCAAAATTAAACTAGAGGGGCAAACCGCAGGTTTTGGAACCCAGGTTTCCACTTACCAGGGTTCCATTTTGGAAGTCCGGTATTTTGAGCCACAGCCACATGGGAACCCCGCATCCAAGTGAAATTCTGGTTGATGTTCATTGGGGGGATGTGGGGATTCATTGCTTTGGAGCGAACACCCCCCTATGGTTATTCATCCAGGGTATCATCCATCTAGCCAATCTTGTACGTCGATTTCACAATTTGTCCGTTGCATTTTGTTTTGGCAGTGGCTTCCTAAGTTGCTAGAGCCGGTTGACCTCTCTTGCCCAAAGCCGACCAAACCTGAGAGTTCCCCTTGGTTCACTTGTGGTCATGGCTCCAAAAGCTGAACCTTCTATTTCTGGGTCTTTTGGGCAGCTGACAAGTAAACCAGGGCGCCATGTGAATCCCGGATGCCCTGAGCTAGCATGGCGTTTCAGGTGCCGAGTCCCGTTTTTCTGCCTCGCGTTGCTTGACGCGTCTCGCGTCGGAAGAAGCCAGCAACTTGCAGGAACAACTCGAGAAATCTCAACAGAGACTTGTTTGTACCCTCTGACCAGTTCCGAGCCCTTGCAAGCTCGAAAGCATCATCAGCGAGCTGTGGGGAGTGGAATCAGGGAAGAGTTTACTTTTTTTCTGAAACCCGCCTCAGATGATCTGCTCAATCTCGGGTCACCACTTCTGGGACCAGCCGTTCGGTCTGTCCGGCTAGCGTGGCCCGAATGGCCAATTCCCGCAGGGGTGGATCTCTTTGTGAAGTTAGAGGACCAGACTGGAGCAAGCCGAACAAATCTGCATATCGTGAGAATGGCATGCTGTTTTCAAGAAAGGAGAAAGCGTACGATTTATGCAACTGATTAGGAGCGCCTCAATTTGTTTGAAGTTGAACCATGCCCTATGAATTACCAGCCAGAGATTAAGTTCCATGGCATCCGACTCACGCCACACCATCCTTCCATCATGTACGGCTTCTCGCGAAGTGCAGCGGGTGCCCGGAAACCGCCCATTTGTCCAGCCCTAAACCCACGCAAAGCCCACCCTGACACCAGATCAAGCATAGTCCAACTCAAAACCACCCTAAACCAGCGTTGCACAGCCGAACCCAGGAACAACACACCATCTGCCAAGCCCAGGAAACCCACAAGCGTCTAGAGAGACTCCACATATCAGGGTTCCAGCCTGGAGCTTCCTCGGGGCTAGTCCGTTTCTAACTCGAATCGTCTGGGCACTTCTGACTCGAAGCGTCAAACCTTTAAAACAAAAAATGAAAACTCGGTTCCCCCAAAATGGACTCTGTTCCGCCATGTTCCGCCCAAACTTTAAAACCTTTAAAGCAGATGTCAGCCCAGTCCTCCCCAGAGATTCCGATTCGCAGGATCCCGGCCGGCTGCCGCGCTGGCGCGCAAAGCTCCCGCCTGGGTGCCCAAGCGACCAGCGCCAAGCGCACTCCACGTTCGCTGGGTCCTTTGCATTCGGGGGGTGCGTGAATGAGAATGTAAGATTTGCGGGAGGAGGCGGGGGGGGTAACAGGCCCATCAGAGCAGCGTCTGGAATTCTCTCTCTGATCCCGTGCTCCAGCGAATCAGCCGGGGTTGGGCTCGTCGTTTGTTTCTGCTCTTTTGCCTGGCCGGACTCGCGCACTTCCGATCTCCGCTAAAGCGCATGTCGAAGTTTTGCAACCACAACCACTGGACTTCTATCATTTGGGTGTGTCTTTTTAGAACATTTCCCTCCAAAACAAAATGCTGGGTGTCCTTTTGGTGTTCCTTCAAACCTACAACAATGGTGTGCCCTCAAAGCAAGACATACCCATTTGGGATATCCGGTGGCTCCTACGAAACGCGAGGCCTCTGAGGTGAGTCGCACTTGGGGTTCATGGGCTTAGTTTGCCTCAATCTTTTGGGAAAGCCTTGGTGAGATGAAGCCCTGTTGATACATGCTGTCAAAACGAAGTCAGCAAGGGTGGACATGTTTCATCCGGTTGCTGATGTGTTTGCCTGTTGTCACGGAACTCGAAAGGATGATTCGGCATTTTGTAAATGGCAATCGTTCATGTCAAACAAGGGTGAGTAAACCAACAACAGAGTGGTAGATTTGTGCCAGGCAGGTTGTCGTGCATGCTTGATATTGGACGAAGCTACAGTGTAATTTTGCCACCCCCACACTCGCGTCTTGCCGACCAGCCAATCGCACAAAGGAGAGAGGCGTGTTCCAAGAAGTCTTTGTCTCAACCTAAGCCCCATGCATCGCCAAGGGTGGCAACGCACTCGCAGACGCGCAGACAATACACGAATTTTCCGTGGGTGTTCGTCTTAGGGAGGGTGGCACGGCAAGCACGGGAGGGGGCAACGGTCATGAGACACCAAGTTGGCCGGGCCAGTCAGAGCCCCAAGTGACACGCCCAAAAAAGAAAAACAGACAAACAGAAAGCCCGCGCCATGGCGTTGCAGCACTCGGCAATATGTGCGTAGTGTCCTCCCCGCTTGCGCCCTTCAACCACTGCCTTGACAGTACTTGGGATTGACAATATGGAAAATAAAGCAGCTATTGGGCGGTGGCATTTGTTGAATTACCCGATTCTCTTCAGGCAGCGCGTAGCCATTCGCTGCAGCCGTGTGGGAGTCACTATCGTAGTGCGGACGCCATGAAGGACGGCTGGGTGCCGGTTCCGTTGGGAGCCTCATTGGCATTTCTGGAGGCACGGCTTGGTACCGCAGGCGCTTGAATGTCAGGTGATGTTGACCCCTCAACCAATCCCTCCGATGCGCAGTTTTTGGTCTTATCGTTTTGGCCTATCCTAAGTTTAGCAATCAGAAATGTTTGATTTTAAGTCCTCTTTGATACACAAAAATGTGCTCCGGACGGTTTTTGGCATTCGAGCGCTGTTTTCTGCTCAAATCCACTTGGAGCACTTTTCGAGGTTGCCTAGCTGCTTTGGTGAAGTGCTCGAGAGAAAACAAACTCGCAATTTCTCGATACTCGGGCAAGTTTCCGCAACTCGGGCGCAATTCCAAAGCCAAAGCTCTGCCCCGCAATCCGTGTCATGTGTTTGCCATGTACCATTACTTGCGCACTTGCCACGAAGGCTCGAGCAAACTTTTGTGTATCAATGGGTCCTGCAGGTATGTAACTAACGCCAGACGACGGCGTGACTCGTATCCGTCTCGATATTCAGACGCCTTTGCACGGACACGAACATGGCTATTCATGTTCATATGGAACCACCTCAAAAGTGAGTGGAAATAAATCCCCACCCAAATGATGTCCACCAAAGGGTCCCCTCACACCCTGCCTCACACCCATACCTGGAGGTCAACCCCCGTTGATGAACCCTGCTCAAGAGCCGCATGCCCCCAGGTGGCGCCACCTGCACTGCCTACACCTCCTGCTCGGGGTCAGCTGGAGGCTGACAGTAGAAGCTTTAAGGACTGCCTGCGTATCCCGTCCCTTGCCCAGGGTTTCTCAAATGGATTTCGAACACCCTTATTGCTGACCCCTGATTGAGAAGTCCCCCAGTGATTTATCAGGGGGCGGGGGCCCCCTTGGAAGAAAGGATTCTCAACCAAAAAGGCATCGCCCCGATAAATACCTGGGGGGCTTATTCATCAGGGGTTGACATGAGGTTTGTCTTTGAAGGGAACCCGCCAGGAAACCTCTGCCATTTTAGGAAATGACCAATTCCTTTGAGAGACACCCATACGTTTTCCGCGCGTGGTGTCAAGGCCGTGCACTGCAGCACAAGACTTCAACCGGCGACCAGTAAAAGACAATCGGTTGGAGCTACACGGAAATTTCAAGATTCTTGGCAACCCATAATTTCAAGCTGAAGTATGACGAAGTGTCACACAGATGGAAATACCCAGACGTACCCAACGGGGGAGTGGATGAGTGAGAAATGTCCTACTATGGTACTCGGGACCATTCTGGTCTCAGCATAGCTGGGATTTTACAAGCGCAGCCCTTCAAAGACTCCAGACAAAGCACTGTGCCGGCTTCGGAGTCTCAACTATCAGGCGAGCCTCGGTAAGTCTCTTATTTGGATGTCCTGTTTCAGGTGATAGGATAGATCTTTCTTTCACTACCTTACCTGCATGAAACAACTTCGCTGAAAAGTTGGGTTTCCAGGCAGTGTCTTTTTCTTAGGGGACCTTTGTACAAGGGTGGGTTCTCCTTTTAGTTTTCCTTTGAAACCCACGAAAAACGGGGACCCTCAACAACTATGGGCGGTCGACGTTTGTTTTTGGCGGAGGACGGCGCCGGGCCCGTCCTCGCCGTGGCCGCCGCCGGCGTGGCTGCGGCGCTCTCGGTGCGGAAAGCGCGCAGGGCGCGGCGGGTGGCCCGCCGCTTCCGGGATGAGGCGGATGCGATCGCCTGACCTCCAGTGATCTCCAGTGATGCTTCCAGGGCCCGAGGGGGTGTTGCTTGAAGTAGAGGGGGGGTCCCCCTGTTTAGAGGGCTTTGTAGGGGGGTTGGCCCCTTTAACTTCATTCGAAGGGTTTCCCTTTCAAGTCGACTACCCTTTCCGCCATTGCACGTGATATAGAGGAAGGTGGTCTTCCAGGTGCCGTCCAGGCGCTGTGTAAGTGGTGCCCTTAGTCTTCGTGGCCTTCAGATGGGTTTGGGAAGAATGCCCATGACATGGTCTTGAATTTGGATCTGTTGGTTTAAAGGGAAACGGAAAGGGACACCAGCCTTTTTTCAACGGTGACGAGAGGCCATAGGTGGGTCTACCTGGTTTTATGGGGCCCGGAGGAACCCAAAAGGCAAAACGAATCTGCTCTGAGGGGTCCAGGGGCACCGATGTTTTGGTGTTCCTCTTGGTTCCCAAAACGAGGTGTTCCAGGAAATTAGCCAAATCCACCAAAACCAGGGGTTCCCTGTATTCCCTGGATATGTTTCAAGGGCAGGACTCTCTAGATGAATTCGAAGTTGTCATGTTCTGAAGGGAAGTCGGAAGCTTTTCATTCCAGGTCCTCAGATTGGGCTTAGCGCATTGCTCGCAGGGGCGCAACGAGTCGGAACTGGCACCTTGGCGCTGCACAAAAACATGGCGACGCGTCGGATGGTCGGGCCGCCGAACTTGGCTCGTGGGAGGCTTTTCCGTTCAAAGCGAAGCAAAGGATCCCGCCAAAAGGCCCCTTTTTCAATCCGTGTTCGGATTGCAGGCCCTGGGTTGATCAGTGGGGGCTCCCCGCCCCGAACCCCGAAAGCCATGGTGATACGCATTGATCCCAACAGCATGAACGAACAAGACCGGCGTTGACATTTGGGCGCATTCTGGCGTGAGTTGAGTGGTTTTGATGGGCAAACTGATCTGACATTTGCGCCCCATAGCAGATACAGAAAAGAGAGTGCTGAAGGAACTTCTCAGCAATAAGTTTCGGCTCCCATGCCCGAGAAACACCGTGTACACCAGAGATCTCTATATAAATATATAGAGGGAAGTGCATTAACCCTTTCTGCAGACCATGAAGCCATTGGGCTATTACTGCATGTGGAACTCCGCTCAGGCTCCTAGCAAACCGCAATTTTCCACTTGCATTCCTGGCTGGCGCGATTTTGGCCTTGAAGTTGGCCCAAGCGAAGCAATGGGGGCAGCATGAGTGTCTGGAAGAGGTAGAGTCAACCAACGCTTCATAATGATGCTTCTGCCTTCAGACAGCTTTTCAACTCCCCAGAAGCAGGCCAAAGCAGATAGAAACGCGTCTTGACAAGCGCAATCTGTGGACTCGGAGCCAAAGTGGCGACACCCGAGGATTGGTCTGCTTTCAACAAGACTGTGAGTCAGATGCAGGCAGAGCGAGAGGCAGAGGCGCGAAAAGGAAACACACGTGTTGTATCCTTCCATTTCCACATGGAGACGGACGGGGTTCTAGAACGACTTTTTATTTGATCAACACCCAAAGTGTATGGAAAAGAAACAAAAGCAATGTTTTGAACCGTCCTGTCAGCTTTGTTTGAGCATGTAGTTAGTGGTGGGCCTTGCTTTCCCGATCTGTTGCGCTCGCAGAGCGCTACATGCTCATTCGCAGAGGCTGTGAAGATGCCCTAAAGCGACCAGTCAGACAGTTGGCCATTTGCCTTTTCTCTTCTCTCGCCGAGACACCGACCTTGCTTGAGCATCCAACAAGTGACCGAATGGCAGTCAAACATGTATGTTCCAGTGGATGTTCGGCGAGCGCTTCGTGTCAGGAGCGTGGCATGCTTCCAGAAGCCAGTGAAGGCGCGAATTGTGTTTTGCTTCGCTGCCCTCATGGCTTTACGTTTGGTCGTGGATAGCGAAGATCAGTTCGCTATGGGGACAGTGACGTAACAAAGATGAGTGAAGATCGCCAGGACTTTGCACTTTAAGAATCAACACCGCAATTCATTGCGCTGCATATTGGTAACATGGAATACTGGTTAAGCAAGCGGAGCATGGGCAAACATCGATTGATGCAATACGGCTAGAAACCCAGCCCGCGGCATTTTCGGATTTTATTTTGTCGATTGCCATGTTGAAATCGTCCTGACATGTTGCGTGAATCAGCCTGGCGACTTTGATTGCCATCGGAATGCCTCACTCTGAAATTTGGATAGGACCTCCCTTGTGGTTGAAGGGAAGAAGGTAAAAGGGAAACCGGACCCCGTTTGAATGGCACATGAAAGGAAAGTAAGGACAGGCATGTGCAAATTTTCAAGAGTGCCGCCCAAGCAAGATGGAACATAAAACACTTGCGCGACTTGTTGGCTTCCACGGCCTGCCTGGCACTACTTTCGGCAGAGTGTTCACCTATTCCAGGAAAACACGGTCAGACATCCATCATGAAAGCTCGAATTTAAGCAGAAGCTGGTGGTTTACTTCTTCGAGCCGCTACTTAAACTCATGTCTCAAAGGATGTGTGGTACACGAGTCGCGCTCTTTCAGCCGCGGCTCTTTCCAAATTCATCTTTGCAACAAGCACTTGGACAACGACGACCGAGAAACCTGGCTTCCGTTTTCCCTTTCTATTGCCCCTCTAAACCAATCTGCAAGGGGTTTCCTTTCGCACACCGACCCACCAGTGTCGCCGCTGGCGAGGCTGGAGCAGCTTTCAGCGCCTGCGGCCTGCCCCTTCGGCCTCTGGCAAGCTGCCGCTCGGCGGGCGCATCGCTTTGGCCGTCCGCGATTTGGATGGGGCCCGTGTTTTTCGGTCGCCTCATATGGCTGTGGGTCAAAACTGTTGTGGGACCCCCCCATTTTAGTCTATTTTAGTGGGGATTGGGATGTTCACTGGCGATACGGGCTTTTGATGGGGTGGCGATTTTTGTTTGAGGAATCGTACTCCAACATGGTAGTTGGTTTTGCTTTTGGCTCCCCCTAAAATCTACCGAAAAGGGGTACCCTCCAAAAAAGACACACGCAAATATCAAACTGAATCCGAACATATGACGTATGAGTATTTGTGTACCGATGTGGGTAAAAAGAGGGGTGCGGGGAATCCATCGGGAGAGTACCCAAATATGAAGTTAAGGACCCTCCCGCTGAAAATATACTTCGTTGTTCAAAGCCGACCTTTTGACATTCTTTTTTAATAGAGGTGCCAAAAGCTTCACCTCTTATTTCTGGGTCCTTTGGGCAACTGAGCAACCACAGCGTAACTGGAAGCGCGCCATGGAGCTGGATGAATTGGCCACGACCACCTGTGACTCAGAGCTGCTCCCGCGGTATCTGCGATTGAAGTCTGACCCCAGGCGTCTCCTGGGTGCTGGCTCTGAACAGACCCAAGAAATTACGTGTTGTTTTTGAAAGTTGGAAGGAACTTGCAGGTATGTCCTCGGCTAGGTTGGGGTACTCGGGGGTACTCGGTGCAGTGAGCAAGCATGTGGAGCATGCAACCTAGCACCGTTCTTGTTGTGTGGAGAAAGCTAGCGTACACTCATTTGTCCGTGCCAGCAATTCACGCCCGCTGAAG
>CAUJNA010003573.1:160000-172500 GCA_963377175.1 Effrenium voratum
TGTCTGTCTTTCTTTTTTGTTCCCCCTTTTCTTTTCTTTTCTGTTCTTTCTTTCTTTCTTGCTTTCTTGCTTTCTTGCTTTCTTTCTTTCTTTCTTTCTTTCTTTCCACAAGATCCCCGAAGCAGTCTGGTACTGGTAGTTTGTTGTGGCCAGTAACTTTGCCCCATACTTCACCTCAACAACAGAATCATGCTGGGCCCTGAACATAATTTTGCAAACAAAATCACCCTGCCATCGCATGCGGTGCTCCTCCAAGCTTATTGCTACACTTGACTCCTGCAATATTGCAGAGGAACATCTGGACATCTGTATGTCGCCATGGTTTGTGGCTTCCCTTTTTGCGGACTCGTTTGTTGGATGCAGGGAAGCCGGCGCCGTTCGAAATTTTGAGGTTTCAGCCGTCGGAAGTGGCCATTGGCGTCACGGAGCCGTTGGGCTTCTTCGACCCCTTGGGCTTCGCCAAGATCGGGGACTTCGAGGGGCGCCCGGACCGCCAAATGGATTCATGGCCATGGGTCATGAGTCGCAACCTATGCCTCCATTTTGGGGCGGATGAACACCCATGTACCACCTATTTTGATGTTTTGTGGGGTATATAATTACTCACTTCCTGAGTTCATGAACTTTAAACTTTTTGGGAAGACCATTTTAGTGGCAAATACAAAGTTTGGACTTTTTTGGGCCATCCACTCAGCCAGTGAGATTAGGCGCACCACCCATTTTAGTTTTTAGTGGGGATTGGGATGTTCACTGGGAGTACGGGATTTTGACTCATAGCCAAATTGACTCATGTGCCCCCAGCTTGCTTCGCATGCCATTCTTTAGCGGGGCCTTTTCAGGGGTCCGACGCGACATTAGCTCCGGGCTAAAGGTGGCTCGGCCTCCCTTTGCTAAAGACCTGAAGTGACCTGTTGGTTTTCCCCTGGTTGGTCCATGTTTAGTCAAGGTCCCAAAAGGGTAACCTTCTTATTTCCAGGTCCTTTGGGCAAGTGAGATTTGGATCTCGGACATTGTTGCGTTGGGTTTAGAAACAGAAGTTTTGTGCAACCTGGAGATGCCTCTGGCTCGAGTATTAAATACAGTACATTTACATATACGATGTGTAGTGCATAATATATATATATATATACATGTATATCAGGATCCCATGGGAGGGAAGCCGTGCGTTTTCGTTATATCTACTTGATCGACATTCGGAGACGTCTTCGGTACAAAAGCCGCGAGCCACGGGCACTTCTTTTGGGCAAGCATGGCCGGCCAACCGAGAACAACTGATATATCACCGTTTGATACTGATGTAATGTAGTGAGGCGCACCTTGCCAGCAAGCCTTTTGCCCATTGAGTTTTGTTTAGGAGCGACAAGTCTTGCTTGGTTTGTGCATCAAGAGTTTGTATACACACTACTTGAGCAACTTACAAAGTGCTTTCCAAGCAAGCTAGGACGTAAAACGGCAACCATCTCTGCAAAACGACAAAGAGGACATAACACCGACACCGCATGCTGCTGTCCTGTGCCGTTGGTTTTGTTCATCCCAGATTACAAGCAAGCTCGTGGGCAAGACCAGACTTCAACCCTTGGAGTGAACACTCATGTTGGCAGATTCCCCTTGGGGACGGCTTTGGGGCTACACTCCCGGCGGGTCCCTTTTTGTGCCGCCGATCTCCGGTGCCTTTTCAAGGACAAATATTGCAAAGGACCCTTTTGACAACTGGAGGTTTGGGCGCTTCGATTGGCTGGCCGAGGTTCCGCTTCAAGAGAGCGGCGGAGCTGAAGCATGGCCGTGTTGCCATGATGGTGCCTCGGGATCGCGGGATCGCGGGCTCTCAGAGCAAACGACCAAATGGGGAAAGGTTGAAAAATAATCTAAGCCGGTAAGCCCTATCAACCATGGCCATTGGTCCAAATGTCGGAAGCAAGAGTTTGGATTCATGTCATCTTGGAAAAGTGTGTGTGTGTGTGTAGGCTATGCATTTCGATGTGTGTGTGTGCTGTTTGTGCTTCTTAATGATTCCCCATGCCAGATTGCGGCAACCTGCCTCTGGTCGTCAACTGTGTCTCGAGTCCGTAGGAAGGAAACCAATTGAGAAAGGAGCCATGACCAACACGAACGTTTGACGCGATTTTCAGCCCTACAATAGTACTCATACCGGTCACACTTTACGAACGTGTGACTCTACTCTTCACACTTGTTGACTGACAGTAGCCATGCGGGCAATACATTGAATGACATATATATATATATATATTTATACATACATATGATAAAGCCGTGTGGCCTTGTTTTCTGTTAGCCAAGTGTATGGTGTTGGGAACAAAGCGTAAACAATGTTGGACAATGGATGCTGTTTGGTTTGCAGACCTTGCGCGATCTGAGTGTGAAACTCCTGGTAACTGACTCCACGTCGACTTGAGGCACTGTAATTACCATGGCAGGCATCTGGACACGCCCCGTCTTGTCTCGCAAAGGCATGGCTATTGGGGTTTGTCTTCTTTCATGGGTTGCCCTCAAACACCTACCAAGAAGGGGTACCCTCAAAAACAAGACAGCCGCTTACCTTGCCGTGTGCAAGGTATGATGATTTTCCTTTGCGGAAATGGCGGGACCGGGACCCCTCTCTCTGAAGAAACCAGAGGCTTCCCTTAGTACTGATTGAAGCAGCTGGAATCAGTTCCCCTCTTGCCAACAATGGCAGTGGACGTTTTGGGGCATTCCCAAACGGCAAGTAATTACTTAGTCTTCCAGAGCCGAATCTTGGATCAGCTTCCATGACTGAAGGGCGTGTACACATCCACACAGAACATTGGCTTCGAACAATGACTGAGGAAACTGAACCCGCAAAAGTACAGTGTTTGTCTTCTTGTTTTTGGACATATTTTAAATGCCCACATACCAATACCCCAATAGCAGCGTTGTCCATGTCCAAAGTTTCAAGTACTTCCCAAAAAGCAGTGCTTGGGGAGGGGGGGGTGGTGGTGCTGGCGTACGTTTCCCACTTGGAGCTGGCGTGCTTTTGAAAGAAAGCCAACATGGACCGAGCCATGAGGAGATCTTAAGCACACAGTCACTTCTTGTAGCCGCTTCATCCCTTTTCACGATTGCCAAAGGTGATTTATGAGGCAAACATTGCACCCTCAAAATGGCGAGTGATGTTGCGTATCCTATGTTAATGCCAGGATGGTGTTAGTGTCGGCACCATTTTAGGCATTGTATGGCGTAAGTTGTTTTCTATTTTCCAGCAAAAGAGGGGACTTCACATATCCAGGCATGCAGTTGCGAAAGATGTTCCCAATTGTTCACACAAGGACATCTGACTTCGTCCTTTTCGAAGACTATTCCGTTTTTGGATTGGTTAAGAAGGAAACCACATACAAAAACCACCCCCTAAGATAGCGTTACCCTGTCAAACCACACATATAAAGCACCCAAAACTGCTAAACCACATATAAAACACCCCAACAACTGTTAAACCACATATAAAACACCCAAACAACTGGTAAACCACATGTAAAACATCCCAACAACTGGTAAACCACATATAAAACACCCCAAACAACTGTTAAACCACATATAAAACACCCAAACAAATGTTAAACCACATATAAACCCCCCCCAAAAAAAAAAAACATGTTTTTTTCAGATTTTCAGACACGCCCCATGCCGTTTTTTTTTCTTTGGTTGTGCCACTTGGTGGCATAGGCCTCGGTGGGCTTTGTGGTGCAGCACTTCGTGAAGCTCCCGGGCTTTGAGCTGGCAGGGACCGATGGGGTCGACTGAGGGCCACATGGTCCTTTTGTATTTTGTTTGTTTGTTTGTTGGTTGGTTGTTTGTTGTTTGTTTGTTTGTGTGTTTGTTTGTTTGTGTGTTTGTTTGTTTGTTTGTTTGTTTGTTTGTTTGTTTGTTTTTTTGTTTCAAGTTTTGCTTTTGTAAATGAAAAACGTTTTTAGAGTCTTGTAAATGCATTTTTTTCAAATCGTTTGTATTTGTTTTTCGTTTTGTTCTCTATTTTTTTCCGAATGCGTAGCATAGGGTTCTCGTTTCATCTTGGGGGTCTGGGGGTGAAGCCTTGTTCGCCGGATGTTGTGCAACCGTCCGCAAAAGTTCGCAACCGTCCGCCACAGTTCGTATGATTGCGCTATAGCTCTCCCAGTGGGGAAGCGCAGAACGCGTGAGTTTGATGACTTGTGATGTGCTGTTTTCGTTGGCCCTGTGCGCGAATCGTAGCTTCTCAAGCTCGACGTGTCATTTCGCTGCGCAGGCGCAGTGTTTCGTGAGGCTTCACGTTTGCGTTGCAAGTGCAGTGGGATTCGCGTTTCAGGGGTCGTCGTTTGGAGGTGTTTTGGTGGAAAGCGTTTGCTGGTGGAGTGTCGTTTTCGTTGGCCCTGTCGTACAATCGGCTCGTTTTCACGACTGCAGATTTGCAAGAAATCGGTCGAAATCATTCTGGCGCTACAGTCCCGCGCCAGTTTTCCGCGCGCGGCGCAAGAGTGTCAAATTCTGATTTCGTGGCAGGCGCAGCACTTTAGAGCTTTTCGTTCAGATTTCGTGGCAGGCGCAGTACTTTCGAGCTTGCGCGCTGATGTCGTGGCAGGCGCAGCACTTTGGGTGGGTCGAGTCGCTCTCGGTGTGGCGCGGTGCACTTTTTGAAAATGCAAAGTCTGCACACTTGGGGTGGATCAAATCGCTCTCGCTGTGGCGTGGCGCACATTTTGAAAATGCAAAGTGAACCCTCTCCGCACTTTGGGCGGGTCGAATCGCTTTTGCTGTGGCGTGGTGCACATTTTGAGACAAGAAGAAGTGTCGACTTGTCTTCCAAGACTTTTCTCTCCAAACTTGTCTCTCAAACCTGTCTCTCAAGATTTGTCCCCTCAAACTTGTCTCTCGACTCTCTCAAGATTTGTCTCCCCAAACTTGTCTCTCCAAACTTGTCTCTTTAGACTTGTCTCTCAAGTCCTGTCTCTCAAGACTTGTGACTTAATTACTTGTGACTTGTCGACTTGTCTCTCCAGACTTGTCTCTTCAGACTTGTCGCTCAAAACTTGTCACTTGTAGACTTCTCTCTCCAGACTTGTGTTTCTATACTTGTCTCTGAAGATTGTTTTTTTAAACTTCTGTCCTAAGACGTATCTCTCAATATTTCTCTCTTAAGACTTGTCCCTGCAGGAATGTTCGGGTTCGTGAGTGACCTGCATATGCCCCTCAAACTTTTCTCTCAAGATTTGTCTTTCAAGTTTTTTCTCTTTGAACTTGTCTTTCAAGATTTGTCTCCCCAAACTTATCTCCCCAAACTTGTCTCTTAAGACTTATCTCTCAAGACTTGTTTTTTTATACATGTTTCGCTCTAAACTTGTCTCTCCGTTTCCACTGAAAACTGATATGGGGATTCGGGTTCGTGGGTTGCATCTTGTTTTAATGTAAAGGGTTTGTTGTTCTTGTTGATGTAAATATTTGTTTCATGTTTTTTTCTGGTAGCTGTTTTCCAGTGTTTGTTTTCTTGTACATGAGTTTTTTGTTGTTGTTTTGTTTGTCGGTTTCTTTGCTTGCAATACTATTACCCTATGTTGCTGGTTTCCTTGTTTCGAGGGTGCTTTCTCATTTGGGTGGCTTTAAAGGGAACACAGGACACCAACTCCAGTCTCTCTCCTTTGGTTGGCACAAATAAGGTTTCGTCGCATATTGAAATCGCTACGCGATCCGCCGATGCCAGTGGACAGTCCCCTATTAATAAGCTGGGACTGATGTCACGTGGGGCTCTTAACGCGTGGAAGAAGAACAAGCAACGCCGCTCTGACGTTGCAGGGTGCCTCGAATTTTGGGTCGGGAAAAAGACTTTTTTTTGCCTAGGTCAAGTGGGGCTCTTAGCGCGGAGACCGCAAACAACGCCCCTCTTGACGTCGGCTGCAGGGTGCCTCGAATTTGGGGCCGGGAACAAGACGTCTTCTTGCCTAGGTCGCATCGGGCTCTTAACGTGTTGAGGGAGAACAAACAACGCCCCTCTGACGTGGGCTGCAGAGTGCTTCGAATTTTGGGGTAAGGAAAAAGGCTTTCTTTTGCTTAGGTCAACTGGGGCTCTTCATGCGTGAAGGAGAACACAAACAGTCCCCTCTGACGTTGGCTGCAGGGTGCCTTGAATTTGGGCAGGAAAAAGACGTCTTTTTGCTTAGGCCATATGGGGCTCTTAACAAGTGTGAAAAGAGACCGAAACGACGCCCCTCTGAGGTCGGCTGCAGGGCACCTCAAGTTTGGGGTCCCCTCTAAGGTGCCTTGAATTTGGGGTAAGGAAGAAGACGTTTGTTGGCCTAGGTCACATGGGGCTCTTAACATGTGGAAGGAGAGGGTGCCTCGCATTTGGGGTACGGAAAAAGATGGGTCTCTTAACACCTTAGCGCCTGGAAGGAGAGCAAGCAACTTTCTCAATTGCCTCAAATGGGGTCTTGACACGTGGAAGGATACCAAACGACGCCTCTCAGGTCGGCCGCAGGGTACCTCAGGTCACGTGGGTCCCTTAGCGCCTGGAAGGAGAACAAGCAGCGCCCCTGTGGAAGGAGAACAAGCAACGCCCCTCTTAGGTGCCTTGAATTTGGGGTAAGGAAGAAGACGTTTTTCTGGCCTGGGTCACACGGGGCTCTTAACACGTGGAAGGAGAGGGTGCCTCGAATTTGGGGTAAGGAAAAGACTTTTTTTGCCTAGGTCATCTGGGGCTCTTAACACGGAAGGAGAGGGTGCCTTGAATTTGGGGTTAGGAGAAAGACGTCTTTTTGCCGAGCTCATATGGGGCTCTTAACAAGTGAAAAGAGACCAAACGACACCCTCAGGTTGGCTGCAGGGCACCTCAAGTTTGGGGTCAGGAAAAAGACGTCGTTTTGCCTGGTCACATGGGTCTCTTAACGCCTTAACACCTGGAACTGGAAGGAGAACAAGCAACGCCCCTCTTAGGTGAGTTTGAATTTGGGGTAAGGAAGAAGACGTTTTTTTTGCCTAGGTCACATGGGGCTCTTAACACGTGGAAGGAGAGGGTGCCTCGAATTTGGGGTAAGGAAAAGACGTTTTTTTGCCCAGGTCACATGGTCTCTTAACGCCTTAATGTCTGGAAGGAGAACAAGCAACGCCCGTGGAAGGAGAACACACAACGCCTCTGAGGTGCCATGAATTTGGCGTAACGAAAAAGACGTTTTTTTTGGTCTAGGTTGCATGAGGGCGAATTTGGGGTAAGGAGAAAGATGTTTTTTGCTTCGGTGACATGGGGCTCTTAACGAGAATGCAAACAACGCTGCTCTGACTCCGGCAGCAGGGCTGAACACTTGACAGGAGAAGAACACTAGGGTCTACTCTTTAAACCACCCCCCGAAAGGGTATAAACGCAAGGCCCCTTTTTTGCATGTACAACAAGGCCTTCTTGGCACCTTTCTGTTTTTCATGTCCCAGTGCTTAGGATGCTGGAAATGCAAGGGATGCAACCACACAACTTACAGGAACAGACCCAATCTTCGCGCTCAAGATTTTAAGGCTCTCAGACACGCAACATTGACCAAACACAGAAAATACCAGAGATGTGGGGGAATGCTGGGAACCGGCTAGCCAAAAAAATGAGCAAAAACTTATGGTTTTTCGATATTTCCAAAAAGCAACCATCAAAAACCGATACTAGCAACCCCCCCTCAAATACCTTAAAAATAGACTTCCAAAAGCACGATAACGCAGGGGATGTTTCGCAGTAACTGCTCCGTACAGGTGGGGAATTTCGAAAAAAACACTCATTTTTGCAAATTACTGCATGGCCCCACCCAAGCCCCTAACAGGCCAATTCCAACATCGCTTGAAACAGCAAAACACCACTAGTGTCTGGCAACGAGGCAATCCTGATGATGCTGGGGATGCAGATCCTGCGCGTCCGGGGGAAACCCCCCCCCTAGAGAATTAGGCGAAACGCAGATTTTTAGCACGAAAGACCCAAACACACTGGAACAAATACAGGTTTTGGACACCTAGCACAGCATGCCCAAAAAATAGCAGTCCCAAAAGCCTTCGGCTTTGAGAAGAGATTCCGAAGGAAGACCAAGTTGCGGACTGCCATCTACACGCTCGACTGGCGTCGGCGGATTCTTCAGTGGAGAGCCCTCTTGTAGATTGAGGTACGGGGCCGGAGATTCTGGTCCTCTGACTTGCAGGGAGAATTGCTCCGAGTCGCGAGTTCCAGTCATGTTTTGAAACGTGCAGTGTCTTGTGTGATCCATCCTGGTTTTGACCTTGTCGCATCCCTATGTCTGAATCATGCAGCATGCTATGATCCCAGCGCCTATTCGACCCTCTGCGCTGAGTCATAAATTTGCCTTTCACATGAGACGTGACTGGCATGCGTGCGTGTGCATGCTGGCTTGTTGAGTGGCTTTCAGGCAGTGGGAAATATTGGCTGGTTTTTTTTTTTTCTTTTCGGCGGGTTGGAGAATTGAGAATTGGTTATGTTGGATTGCTGGTTTGGACTGGTGTGGGTTTTGTGTTGGTTTGGTTACGTTTGCTTTGGCAGAGTGTGATCGTCTCCCAAACATTGGTTCGCCATTCTCATTGATCCAGGTTCATCGTTGCTTGTTAACCAGCTTCAGGCAATCCAGCCTTTATCGCAGTCTCCCCCCTTTGGTTCTGACCTTTAGCTTCAACTCAGTTTGGTATGTTTATCAAAGCCCAACCCATAGCTTTTTGCAAATTACAACGTTCCGGATCACTCAAAGCGCAGAAACGGATAGCAAAGGTTTTTAGAGCTGCACATCAGCCTCATGCACTTCCAAAAGTTGCTAGCTTTCATCCACCTCCATCTACCTTTCTCTCTCTCTCTCTCTTTATCTCTCTCTCTCTTTCTCTCTCTCTCTCTATTTCTCTCTCCCTCTCTCTGCCTCTCTTTCGCTCACTTTCTTGATTTCTTTTTTTTTCTTTCTTTCGTTTTTCTTTCTCTTTCTGTTTTTGTTTTTTTGTTCTTTTCTCTTTGCCTGTCTCTTCGGTTTTTCTTTCCCTCTCTCTCTCTCTCTCTGAGTCTTTCCAGCTTACTAGGTTACTAGGGCTGTTGCTGGCACGTGGTAGATTGCATGGTGGGTACCCATCTTGGTCACCAGTCATCCTGCATCCAACGGTCCAACTTGGTATCACTGAGAAGCTCGTTGTTGCCAAACGATGACCATTTTGATTGCAGATCGAGCGCAAAAAGTCATACGTGGCCAGACGAATCTGCAAAGCCAGCGCAGGAGTGACTGGGTTAGCACCTTCAACACCATGATGACCGTCCCCGCGCTCTACCAATTCAGTAGCACGGAAAGATCTTCGCAGTGTTGACCAGGATGAACTGATTGGTAGGTTTCAGATAGGGATCACAAAGATCTCCAATTCCCAATCTTCCGATTGCTCTTCCATCAGACTGATGTTCCAGTACCTCGCGAGAAGCGACAAACATGATTGGCCCAGGATGCCGGCATGAAATATGGAGGTCCCCTCGAATCGGCCTTATTTGAGCTTGGCACTCAGCTGGAGGTTTAAGGGTTCCCTGAGCATTGCCGAACATCTCGGAACTTGTTTCGCTCGCTGATTGAGCGTTGCACCTCTGACTTGAAACCCACAGCTTGTTTACAATAAGATGTCATTTCCCAGAGGCGAACACACCGCCTCAACCGTCCACGAAAGGTGTATGTTCTACGGACATCTTGGACTTGGATGTATCATAAGCTATGCTATTGCTCAGGGGGGTTTTCATTCTACCTCGGCGGAGCAAGCAGCAAGTCCAGGGGACGCCGGATTCTTGCTCTGAATGCACGCCTTCAAGGGACGCCTTGTAGTTGACTGCGGTTGGCCGTCTCAACCACTGTTGCGGAGTGATTGATCCTCAGGCGGCATGTGGCCTGCCTTAGCTTTTCACGATCACTTTTAAGTCACCCATACAGCCGATCAGCATTGACCGAAAACTCGGGGTACTTGGCCAATCGCTGACACCGGTTTTGCCTGAAATTCGCGCAGATCAATATCCCGAATCGCCGAAGCTGCGAACGCGCTTGAGGAGGAAGGGCATGCTTTTCTCTTCGGGTTTATTCATTTGCCCTTCGGGTGTAATCCCGTGTACAAAAACCCGAGCCAAGGCATTTTGATGGTCGTCATCCTCTTCCTGGAGCTCAGCATTTGGGCGCAGGACCGAAGCCGATCGCCGACCTGGTGAGCGCGAAAGCGCCCTTGAGCTTCGGCATTTGGTCCATGGCCCTTTGAGGCGGCCAACAAAAATGCCAGGCCTGCAATGAAGCGGGTTCTTGCGAGGGGCTTGTTCTCAAGCGAATTCAAAGGTAGTCATTTTGTGTGCGACCATTGTCGACCCATCCTTCCTCAAGAGACCAACTCCAGGTCTTTGGGTGGCGGCCACTCTTGTCACAAGAGGGATCGCTAGAAGATGGGAAAGTAGAACTGGAATGATGGTATCGTGCTTTGCGGGGAAACCACCATCGCCAGAATCGCAGATGTCCTTCAAAATGCAGCTCTTTTGTTTCAGGATGATATCTTACGTTTTGCTGAAAGCTCAGTTGGACAAACATAACAACACGCGGGTTTCCAATTTGAGCTGAACACAACACAGACATCATTTCCGATTTCAGGATGCTTCCTAAAAGCTGTTTCAGGAACCCCATTTCAGGATCTGCCCCTTTCAAGATTCCCCAAGGAAACCCAGTGATAAAGCAGTCATGGAGACGCGACTTCTACAATTTTCGGTGTCGCAGATTTCGTGTGCATGTTCCACAACCACATTCCCCCTCTTGGTGTGTCTTCTTATGTTGCAAGGGGACACCCATTTTTTCAAGACACTCCCTTTTAATTGTTTCAGACACCCATTTGTTTGACTATTCTAAGGTGGACTTAAACCCAGCATTATGTCCTCCAAAAAAAACAGGTTTAAGTCCATCTTGTCAAAAAGTGGAGCCCTGGCCGCGGCCCATCTCCGGAGGGAATCTCCGCCGTCAGCCCAAGCTTCGGTCAGGAGGAGAGCCGGGAGCCCGGGGACTTCGGGGATCCGCGCCTCGGGATGAAGACGATGGATACCGGCCCGTCCGAAACGAAACGAAGCGGGTTGAGATTTTATGACCCTGGGGTTCCAAGCACCATTAAAGCCATATTAAAGCCATGGGGGTTGTAGAACCATGATTTACCGAAGGATTGTCATCATATAAGTTGGGTCAACCATTCTTTTGATGGGGTTGAACCCAAGGGGATAAGGTGTCTTGGTAGAATGGAACCGTTCCAGGGTTTGTGAACGGCAAAAGGGATGCCCAACAAAAAGATCACATGAGGAGTCCCCGAAAAAGACATACCCATATAAGATCCTTTGGTGAAGGGCTCATCATGTTACTTGACTCTGAACAGAGAAACCCTCAAAATGAAGGTGTTTCCGTCTAAACCATCCCCAAAAAGGGTCTGGGTGCATTTTTTATTGTGGACCCCCCCCCCTTTAAATTGTGATTCTCCTTTTGGTGTCCCTTGAACACCAAATCCACAAGTTAGGATTTGTTGAGTGTCGCCCTTTGTGAGTTTTGAAGGGACACCAAGGGGTGTTTGACTCCCCGAGCCATGAGTGCTTTTGAGGCCTTGGCCCTTGGCGAATCAAAGGAGCCTCGAAGGATTTGGTTCACCGGACCAAAAGACACCGCCATTTGTTGTTTGGAGGAAATGCTCAGCTAGACAATGCACGGCAATGCCCTGTTCGAACTGAAATGGGTCCCAAGAAATTCAAGAAACTACGGAGAATGTGTGCCGTGGTCGAGCAAAGATTTGCTTGCTTGACAGGTGCCACTAGGAGCGGTAGGGGTAAGTTTGACCGTTTGACCGTCAGACTCCCATCGCTACATGAGACTCATGTAGAGGCTTGCAGGCGCAGCATAGTGGCACGGGAAGCAGACCTTTGCCCAGGGTATTTTTTGGGTCGGCTCCCCGTCACTCAGTATGACCAACCAACAAACTTACTAATGGTCTGTTTGTTTGAGGCGGACATAGGGGCACAACCCAAATCCCCCAAAAAGCGAGAGGGACCATCCAATGTGCCCATGTCCCCTTGCGCAAGAAACATATGCCTTGCCGTGGGTTAAGAGCCTGACATCATTTTTTCAAAGACGAAGAATTCCACAAAGGTCACCGGTAGGAACCTGAGCGAGCAACCCGAGAGAAGCAGCAAACTTGTCTAACATGGGACCCAGCAATTGAATCCCTTGGGACAATTCGACCAATGGACATTGTCTAGGAACTAATCAGTTTCAGGGGGTGTAGCCTAGACAGGTCAGCCTTCTAGATCCTCGGATCTAGGTCATCAGGGTTCATGCCCGACTGGCCCTGGCTACAGGCCAGATTCATATCATTGCAGATGTGGTTTGCCCGCAGTTTTTGCGGGCAGCTTGTGCTTTGACTTCTTCCTTATTGAATCCGTAGAACTGCGTCTGAGCTAGTTTGGCCGTATTGTTTTTTTTTTTTTTGAAGGACCGCTTTGCCTT
>CAUJNA010003573.1:177500-232500 GCA_963377175.1 Effrenium voratum
TCATGGTTTTGCCCTATAGTCTGCGCAGCTAGTTGCCATGCTGCGCTGGCATCCCCGACGAAACGTTCATTGCAACAGCCCAATGCCTGACCCAGTTTTGACCTGTACCTGTCAAGTTTCGCTCATTCAGGCGCTGAGAATATGTTCCGTTACAAAAATGACAGGGTCAAACCCACAGAATCATGCGAGGGTGTGGCTTCTCCCGATGGTAAGTCTCCTTGTTGATTCTTTGCACTTGACCTTATGTAAGTGCCCACATTTGCACCCATCGTGATTCCTGAGCCCACCAAATGCTTTGATGTCAGCGCTCTTTACGCAGTCAGCTTTTGGAATTTCCTCCATGTGTTGGCTTAAGTGCTTCGAAGGGCCTGTGTTTGCAAATTTATACACTGGCTGCCAAGACCAATACGGTACATATAAATAGCCAGGTGCATAGATGACGCACTGACATATGAAAACACGCCAGAAGGTCATGTTGAAGGAAACATGTTCAAATCCAGGTTCCATGTTGGTAGGCGGGAGAGTGGAGGAATTGTTCCAGTTGCGCGTGTGGTGCTGGGTGATGTTGGCGGTTCTCGATGTGGTTTTGAGTACTGTGCTTCTTGCAACTCTTGCAGCCCTTGACTTGTGTGGTTATGTTCATTGCGGCTTCTTGGAAGTTGTGTGCTTCTTGTTCTGCTTTTGGGGAGGAATTGGACAGTAGCCGGGAGCCAACATGAAAGCAACCAATTTGATGTGTGCTACCTTCGACACATGCCCCTCCCCAAGTTTCACCAATCGAGCACAATTCTATGGGGCCTTTCCAAATCCCGTTCCAACCCTTCCTCCGTTTTCCTGAAACTTCCGGAACCGTTTTTCCTTCTATATGGAACCAAAGGCATGCTAGGTCCCCCAGTAGTGCCCTTTTGCCCTTTGTCTGGGAGGGTTCCCCTAAAATAGACTGCACAAAAAGGGTACCCTTATTCTAACCTCTCCACTGGAGGACCTGGCTCATGTGTTCGCCTTTGGCGATGGCCCAAAGCTAAGGTTCGCCACCATGGGCATCATCGCGGCCCAGAACTACACCGGCAAGGATGCCATTGAGCAGCTGGGGCTCTGAGGCGATTCGCGAGCTTCCTCGCGAGGCCGGCAGGGCAGAAGGCGGCTCCGTTTCGATTTTTCCCTGGCTACATTTGGATTGAATGGGATTCAATTTGGTGACTCTTGGCACAGTTCCAACCTTTCATCGCTGAGTGGGATGCAATGTGGCGTTAGTCGACACAATTCCAACATGGTTTTAGTCATCCCCTTGCCTGCATAAAGGGAATTGTGCCTGCTTTTACTCTAGTGTAGCCTATTCAAGCGGTTCCTGTGGGTGGAAGAACTGCTTTGTTTCCAGGACTGCTCTGGGGTTTTGAAGTTGGTCAAAGCTGTGTGGTTCTTGTAAGGGAAGGATAGGGTTGATGTATTTAAAGCTTACTGCGGCAAGCCCTTGACTGATCATTGTAGCAAGCCCTGGTGAACATCATTTCCCTTAGCCGTCTTTGGCATGCCCGGGATAGATGCCAAACGAGATAAACGGTTCGGCAAAAACTCGCTGGCCGCCTTGCAGTAAGGCTGAAGTGGGTTGTTTTTAGTGTCAACATGACGCCAGTTTTCGCTTTCAGACACTGACACTCGAGGACACCAACCTGGAACGCCTTCCCCAAGTCTCTCAACCGGACAAGTTCGACAGCGATGGATTTGGGGCTGCAGTGCCTCAAGGAACCCTCCTGAAAGATATACTTTGACGAGCGGCTCGTTTCACGTGTTGACTGACCATGCTGACCCAATGAAGCCGTGGTCATGGTCCACATCGATGCACAATGCATACGTCCCCTCCAGCCGCTGTTTGGCAGAGCATCATGACAGGGTGCTGTTTTGCCACACAGCGAAGGAGGGGTTTGAAATGCGGATTGAGGCGTTGGTCGTGTTTGCTTCGTCGCGGTGTTTCTCGAAAGCTTTCACAGGCGTTTGCAAGAGTTCGCAAGCGTTCGCAATTGTTTGCCACTGGCAAAGCTTTTGCGCGTCACGTTAGTCTCAAGATCGTGGGCCCCCATTTTGGAGGGTTCTAAAAGGATACCAGGCTGTGGGTCAAAAATAGGTACCCCGACTGGAACCCTAGTAAGTGGAAACATGGACCAAAACCTGCGGTCCCCTAATGGTTTAATTTTGACCCATACCCAAAAGGAAACCAACCACCTGCCGCTATTGTTGAGATGGCTCCAATCGTTTGGACGTGGACGTGGCAAACCGCAAGCCTTCCGAGCTTTTTGCGTGGGGAAGGAAGGGCAAAACCACCAAGAAACGGGAAAGGAAACGGGATGCCCCAAATCGGTATGGGTCAAAATTAAACCACCAGGGGACCGCAGGTTTTGGTCCATGTTTCCACTTACTAGGGGTACCTGTTTTTGACCCACAGCCATTTGTGCGCAACGACAATGTGCAATCCCCGAACCTGGAAGCAACTAAAAGAGCTACGTGCAGGCCGGAGGAGTCGCCTCTCACGTGAGACGAGGGACGTGCAGCCTGAGATTTGGCATCCGGTTGCCATCCACTTTCTCCAAAAATGGCCAGTTGGCTCCATGAAAGAAGACTGGGTTCAGAAGGGGAATCAAAGAAGGAGCCCTTCTGCAAGTAAGGTCACTCCCTGAGTGATCAGGATAGGGTTAGATCATGTCACCAGCTTTCCCCATTGAACAATACTGGCCCAAGCTAGCTGTTTGGAGCTCACAGATGGTTTCCTGGTTCAGTCCGGTGAACCGCCCACAATCAATTATGACTTCGGGCGCAGTCATGACAAGTCCTTGTTCGGACATGTTGTATCTGGACATATTGTAACTCATTCCTATACACTCGCTCTTATGCACCTTTCATTGGCGGATGGATGCAGCTAGCGTAAAGGACCCCATGAGAAAAAGCACCCTGCTAGAGTAAAATGTTCTTGGATGCAAGACACCCCAAAGGCCTCATGGATGGAAAACACTGCTGGGGCAAGCTAAACCCCAACACCCAATCATTTCATGACGGGACCCCCTCCGTCGCCAAACGGATTTGTGCTTTGTGATGGGAGTTCTATGAAGTACTGGAAATCGAGTTTTTTTCCAGAGCGGGGCATGTATGAATGATTTTCACTACTATTTGGGTCCATGGTTAACATGTGGAGGGAACCTTCGGTTTGTGATCCTCGACTTGCTGCCACCCGCACGCTGGCAAGGTTGTCTTGTTCGAAGTGACAGGAGCAGTTGGCATGCTTTAGTTGGTTTGTAGAGTTCTGTGGCATTCTTTAGTATTACAATCCCTCGAGATTGATCCTCAAAAAGCATGATTTTGCTCACTGATGACGTTGGTGCAGAGTCTGCCAGCTCGCCAGTGAGCATCTTGTTCGTTGTGTTGACCGTTCCCTCCTGTACATTCAGCAAAGCAGCTGCTTGCCCGAAGCACATACCGATCTTGGACTGGAGCAGAAGCTCGCTATTGGAAATGACGAGACTTCATAAACAGTAGGCAAGGGCCAAGTAACAACCCCCAACCAACATTCGTTGATAGCTCCATGGATTTGGGTATTGTCCTTCCACGAACAATTACAGATTTTCGTTGGCAGGTTGAAGGTTGAGCTTGTACAAAGCATTTGTTTTCTGATTGGGTCTATACCTACGCCTATATTCCCAAGTCCCGACGGCCTTTGGTCGGGTCCGGTTTTGGGAGGTGGGAGGTTACTACCTAAGTGGTCATATTGGCAATGTGGGCGGAGTGTCGAATGGGACACAGGAATTTTATACAGTTTTAATTTGCCCGCCTTGAATCAGCGTCAGAAAAGGCTTTCCATGATTTCGACTTTCACCAAGCAAGGGCAATAAGGTCTGTTCAGCTTCTCAGGCAACAAACAGCAAACAACGAACAACCAACAACACCAACAACCAACAACAGCCAAAACAACAACACCAACAACCAACAACACCAACAACCAACAACCAAAACAACAACATAACAAGTGTGACTGGGCATGGCCGCTTTGCTCTCTGCAAGCCGCCAAGAGGAGGTGACTTGCGCGTTAGCTACCCTGGGACTGGGTTGCGTGAGAGCCCCAAGAGCTTTTCCAAACCGCCAAGATATGGCGCTAGCTCTGGACATGTAGTATTACATTTCTGCAGGTTGACATGGATTCCACAGAGACCAACGATTTGTAGGATTTTTTGGTTTGGGAACCCCCCTTGTTCTTTTCCATGTTGATTTGCAGGCGAGTAACGATTCCTTGTGGCGCTGGAAAACAACAGAAGCACAGTTTCCTCGATCAGCTGGTTCTGATACTTCGAGAGTGCTCTCAACAAACGCCAGTTTTCACCACAGCTGAGTGTCTTCCTGCAGCGGCTGGAGGTGAGCAGCGGCATTGATTGGCTGAGCCGAGTTGATGTCCGCTCTAGCGGGATGTTGGTACTGTTGAGGGATGGTCAGCTTTATCACGCACATGATTCGTGCATTGCCCTCCATAGCCTCTGTCAAGATGTGTCATTCCAACTCATTGGACTTCAATTAAGCCTACAATTCTCTAAAACATTCAAAAGGGGACCCTTGGCACATGTCTGGTTTCAGCCCAATGGATCTATGGAAGCATTCCTTATGCACCCTCTGAGCCCTGAAGTGCATGAGACTAGTCAGGATGAATGGCGATGACCGTGGCTATGTCCATGGCTCTGGTTTTCCCTGACTGATTCACAGATTTAATACCTACTTCAGGGATCGGATATAGCGCAGGATCATATATATATATATATATGTATATATATATATACATATACAAGATGTTGCATTTTCTGTGCAGCCCAGATGTGGTTGCCAAGTCTGAGTCAATGTGCAGCTGAAGGTACCTCAAGCCAGATGCCTCTTGGTCCGTGGCAGGGAGCTGCTTGGCCGATGGTCCAAAATCGACTTCAGAGGCTGCGGCAAAATGACAATCCTCCGCGCCCGCGTGGCATCTTGGGACATCCGACGGGACTTCGCCTCTTGATCCTTTCCTCTTGGTGCTGGTTAAAGGAGAATATGGGAAGCCCTGTGATGCCTGCTTTGAGGTCTGCCAGAACCACCACCGCTTAGACTTCTTGATTCCAAACCTGCGGGACAAGCCTTTACTACACCTTGCCCTTTTTACGACCTTTCGAAAGGGTATTGAAAAGCCGACTTTTTGGGGATGTGTTGGTTTGTTTCATGTCGACTAGCTTCCCGGAACAGGTCTCGAGTTTTGACATGCACATACGTGTGTATGTGTGCATATATGGAAATATTTGGGCAGTTTAACCAGTAAATAAATTCTATACAGCGAACACACACACACACACATAGCACAAAGAGACGCAAACACACACCACACACACACAGACACACAGACACACAGACACACAGACACACAGACACACAGACACACAGACACACAGACACACAGACACACAGACACACAGACACACAGACACACAGACACACAGACACACAGACACACAGACACACAGACACACAGACACACAGACACACAGACACACAGACACACAGACACACAGACACACAGACACACAGACACACAGGCACACAGACACGCAAACACACAGGCACGCAGGCACGCAGGCACGCAGGCACGCAGACAGGCAGGCACGCAGGCACGCAGGCACGCAGGCACGCAGACACGCAGACACGCAGACACGCAGACACGCAGACCCGCAGACACGCAGACAGGCAGACGCGCAGATACGCAGACGCAGACTGACAGACAGACACGCAGACACACAGACACACGAACACACAGACACACGAACACACAGACACACAGACACACAGACACACAGAAACACAGATACACAGACACGATGCAGACAGACACGCAGACAGACACGCACACAGACACGCACACAGACGCGCGCACACACGCACACAGACACGGACACGTACGCAGACACGCAGACACACAGACACCCAGACACACACAGACACACACACAGACACACACACAGACACACACACACAGACACACACAGAGACACACAGAGACACACAGAGACACACAGAGACACACAGAGAAACACAGAGACACACAGAGACACACAGAGACACACAGAGACACAGAGACACACAGAGACACACAGACGCACACAGAGACACACAGAGACACACAGACACACACACACACAGCGACGCACAGAGACACACAGAGACACACAGACACACACACACAGACACACACACAGACACACACACAGACACACACACACAGACACACACACACAGACACACACACAGAGACACACACAGACACACACACACAGACACACACACACACACAGACACACACAGACACACACAGACACACACACAGACAAACACACACACACACCCACAGACACACACACACACAAACACACACACAGACACACACACACACAGAGACACACGCACAGACACACACACAGACACACACACAGACACGCATACACACACAGACGCAAACAGACACACACACACAGCCACACACACAGCACACACAGACACACAGACACACACACACACAGACTCACACACAGACACACACAGACACACAGACACACACACACACACACTCAGACACACACACAGACACACACACACAGACACTCACACACAGACACACACACACAGACACACACACACACACAGACGCACACACAGAGACACACACACACACAGAGACACACACACACAGACACATACACACACACAGACACGCACGCAGACACACACAGACACACACATAGACACACGCACACACACACACACATAGATACATAGACGTATACACGCAGACACACACACAGACACACACAGACACACACACACACATAGACACACACACACACAGACACACACACACACAGACACGCACAGACAGAAACACAAACACACAGACACGCACACACACACACACACACACACACACACACACACACACACACACACACACACACACACACACACACACACACACACACACACACACACACACACAGCACACACACACACACACACACACGCAGACAGACAGACACACACGCAGACACACACACAGACACACACACAGACACACACACACACACAGACACACACACAGACACACACAGAGACACACACAGAGACACACATACACAGAGACACGTACACACACACAGAGACACACACAGAGACACACACCCACACAGACACACACACACACAGACACACACGCACACACACAGAGACACACACAGACACACACACAGACACACGCAGAGACACACGCACGCAGACACACACACACACAGACACACGCACACAGACACACACACACAGACACACGCACGCAGACACACACACACAGACACACGCACACACACACACAGAAACACAGACACACACAGACAAACACAGACGCACACACACACACAGACACACACACAGACACACACACACACACACAGACACACACAGACAGACACAGACACACACAGAGACACACAGAGACACACAGAGACACACAGAGACACACACACACACACACACCCACACGCGCACGCGCACGCACACGCACACGCACACGCACACGTACACGCACACGCACACGCACACACGCACACGCCCACGCGCACACGCCCACACGCACACGCACACCCACACACCCACACACCCACGCGCACACACACACACACACACACAACAATATATCAACAACCACACACGTAAGACACACACACACACACACAACAATACATCAACAACCACACACGCAAGACACACACGCAAACTCAAAGCACAAACACAAGCAACTGCGCAAACGCACACGCATACACAGACAGACGCACACAACTACACACCAACAAGCACACAAACGCAACCACGCGCACAAACAATCACAATCAAACACAGGCGCACACATCCGCTAACACGCAAACAACCGCACAAGCACACTTTAGAAGGAGCTCCTCGAAAGGAGTGGTGGTCCTTTTTCTGGGGTTCAGCACGTCAGTGAGCGCCACCACTGATGTCAGTGCCACACGCAAGCCTCTTCGCTGCGCTGGTACTTGCGTTGGCAGCCAGTGTGGTCCGTTGCCAGGGACCCTCTTTCAGGTTCCATGCTTGATTTTTTGGGGTGTACCTTCCGGAAGTCTTATGAACGGGCATGGGTTTCGACGCACGGCTGCCTGCTTGCTTGCTTGCTTGGAACCCCGAGGTCTGCGCAGGCCGGGGGTGTTCCACTGGCCCAGTCTGATTATTTGTTGGAGGGTACCCTTCTTGGAGTGGCTTTGGAGGGAAACCAAAGGACAAGCACTATTTCGTGGCCCCGCATATTTTGACATACACCCATCTAGGCTGTGGCCTCTCATTGTAGCCTTGTTGTTCGGAAGATAGAATCTTCTTGCCCAAAAGTCGGATTAGTTGGAAGACGATGTGAATTTGGTGCCGGCAGCCTTGATATTCTGAGGGTGGATTCAACTTGAAGGAGTGGACCACAAGAAGGTTGGAAACAAGCCCTACCAATTTTCAAGCCTGACCCGATTCACCGGTTTGCTCACGCGCCAGTTAGCCATGTCCGATGACGGCTCAGAGGCGCGAAACCGGTCGCTTCAGCTGATCCGAGCGGCGCCGGCCGCTGGCCGCTGCGTTGCATTCTTTCAACGCCGTGGGGCCCTGGGGCCTTGGGATGTATCACCTGCAGATGGGACAGTTGCTGGACAGAACAGGACGCTCAGCAAGCTGACTACCTCCAAATAATATCTTCCCCATTAATGAATGACCCCAATTAATAAAAAATGGAAATCCGGGGCCCGGGACCAGATTTCCACTCCGCACAATTGATTTTCAATTGCGCCAATACTAAACCAAAACTAAAGTCTTGGAATCCTTATATTATTAGGGGACACTTTTAACAAGCTTCCAGCCCCACTTGTTAACCTGCCTGGCTGCAAACAAACAACCAGTAAACTAAAAAACAAATAGAATGATACATACAATTTCCTTATTAAACCGCTTACTCGCGGACCTTAAAATTCAATCCATTTCCTCCAAATCCTATGTGAACCCTCACATTGTTGGAAATGCAAAAAAAAAAACCAACCCCAAAAACCACAATTAAAAAATATACATCTTTGGGAGGATTTATTTATAATAGGGGAGGGGGGGGGTATTTATTAATAGGGGGAAGAGATTACCTCTCCCAACAGCCTCGCACGCGCAGATGCTGTCTGCTCGGGGAACGGATACGGCGCCGGGCCCAGAGTGTGCTGATTAGAGCGAAAGAGAGAGATACCCCAATAGGCCTGAGATGCAACAGCGGGCAGGGGTCTTCAGGTTGCTTGTGACATGTGCCTGTCGCTTTCGGTGTGTTCATGACGGGTCACCACCTCTTTTGTGGGAGGTGAACGGCTGCCCATTCGAAAATACCGAAGCACTTAGGAAGGCTAAAAGAAGTTCGAGTAGTCTAAACGGGCAGGTTTGCATGCGCAGCGCAGGATCTTCGAGGGTGCATGTCAAGCATGCAACCATTTCGCAGGGATCGCGGGCGGGCGCGTGGGGTTTGCACAGTTTCTTTGTTGTTTTAATGTCATGTCTGATGATTTGCCTCGGGATTAGATAAAAAGCGTTGCTTGTAAGAAAAGAGTGGCCGGTCGCTGAGGCCTGTGGATATGCCTCAGGAGAAGCTTACTCAGCCGCAATCACTCACGCACAAATGCGCAAGCCGGACTGAGCCCGTGAGAAGCAAATACATGTACCTGCAAGGCGCAGAATAAGTCATGTTCTGCCAAGCTGACTTTCCAGATTCGTGTCTTGGACTTGCATCTTTGCCGCATACGGCCCAAGTTTCATATTAGTTGTCATGTCCATGGAACTCGACACCGATACATGTCAATTTGCTCTGGACTACACTAGCGCCACTGCAGCGAGATCATGTCGGTTGAAGAACCAAAAGCATGACCTGCAGCCACCGGGCTCGCAAAGAAGCCGCGGTGGTCACAGGCGGATCGCGAAAAAAAAGAGAGGAACAAGACAATTATAGTTGACCCTCGGCACGCGGGACATGGCGCCGAGGGAATCCCCCCGCTGCCTCCACGTCCGCTCAGGGGGAAGAGCTGGAGCTGCCCTCCATGGAGCTGATCGAGGATCCGAAGCCTGCGGCTCTTAGCCGCGCAGGGGGGAAGGGGGGGGGGTGCGGAAAAAGGCGGGGGGGAGGCCTTCAAATGGGTGTCTTGTGTTGAAAGTGTCCCTGTTTTTTGTGGTTCTTGAAACGAAGACCAATAGGAAAGCCAGCAGTTTGGGGTGGTCCCCCCCAAAAAAGATGGGCTGCGGTTTTCCTTTTACTTTGAATAGCCAACTTTTCCTTACATGGCACTCTGGGAAGCGGCAGTGCCAGAGATGGTGGATGCTTTTGTTTGGTTCGGCCTGTTCTCCGCGAAACGGTTGACAAAGACATTTGTATGGACGAGAACCCTCCAATGCATAGCGCCACAAAGCCACAGGCGCTTTGATTGTATAGCTTCCCCAACGAATCCATTGCACGCGTCGCAAATGCAACTTCCTCGATGGGATTTTTTTGTCAGACCCGAATCTAAATTCTGAACTGGCCCCGATTTAGAGTCGTTTGGCTCACTTCCTGAGTTCCTGGACGACACTTGTTGAGAAGACAATTTAGTGGTAAAGAAAAAGTTCGGACTTCTTTTTTGCTGGCCAATCCACTCAGGAAGTGAGATGATTAGTCTGGAGCCACATTGATTGAACTCCCAACGAAGACGTGCTAGGCCAATCTTTTCCGCTTGCACTCGGGCTTGTTTCACTCCGGGAACCGGCCATCCTAGGTTTAAGGTTTTGGGGTTTAGTGGTGAAACCCCACTACACCACCAAAAGTGTCGGAAATTTTAAGCAGGGGAGGGACAGCCCGGTGGAGAAAACGACCCGTTCGAGCGACTCGTCTGGTGGCCGAAACCCCGAGCCGGTTCACGTATTCGCTCACAAAGAGACGCAGTTGGAATCGGCATGACCCACTTAAACTGGCAGCGTGGTTTTCCTCCCAAGCCACCAAAGAACAGGGATACCAACTCCAAAACAAAGGCGCGCGCCCATCTTCCAGTTCCGTGCTCCCTCTCGTGGGGAAGAGAAAAAAAAGAGACAAAACAAAATGCAGGAGCCACCTCTGGAGCTGGCTCTGAAGGCGCAGATCCGGTGGCTTTCAGACCCACCTGACTCCCAGTGGGTGTCTGAAATCTCGGTGCATCTTTGGGCTTGGTCGAGACATCCGAGTTTTGGTGGGTCCTTTGGGCTTCTTTGTGGGATTTTTCGTGTCATTTCCCGAGTTTTGGTGAGTCACCACCTCACAAAGAGGCGCGGGCGGCGGGCGCGACACAAAATTGGGACCCCGTTGGGGATTAAATGTCGACACCTGGCGCAAATCCGCCAGCCTTTGCCGCCCCCGTCTATTGGCTCGCCCTTCGCCAAGCAGCTCAGTCGGGGAGCTCGGACCGGAAGACATTGAAAAGAGGCTTACAGGAACAGATTGTGTTTGGACATTGTCCGGGTTTCTCATTCATGATTTCAGTCCTGAATGCTGTTGGGTTCAGAGCTGGTGCACAACTTTAAAAAGTTAGTTGTTTGATTTGTGCCGCACACACACACACACCATGGACAGCGTGGCAATGGCCCCTCCTTTTGACTTTGCCTTCAAACCAGGAACAGGGTGGGTCTTGTATCACACAGCTCGTTTCAAGCCTCGGCAGGTCCTGCATTTCCTCATGACCTGGGCGGTGTCCCATTAGCGTCCTCAAAATGGCACGCTCTCAAGAAACAACCACCGGCACCATCCTAGCCGGAAAAAACAACCAGAAAACATAGGGGTGATCATAGGGGTGCACGTGTCTTTTTTCAGGGACCGCCCAAAAATGGTGGTTTTCCTTTTGGCTTCCCCTCAAAACCACAAACAACATGTACCGACAAAAGAAGACGAACTCCCAAGCGCCGGCCCAAAAGCATCAAATCTGGGTGAGGCTGGTTTTGTAACTGGCAGCCGAGATTTATCAAATCCGATACCAAGACCCGGCCCGAGGCTTCATGCACAAGGATCCTTCAGAGTCTCAGCATTCGCGCCAGGCGGCTCAGAGCGTTTTGCATCCGCTCTCTTGGTTTTCCCAAATTGGTGGTTTGCCCTTTGGTTCTCCTTTGAAGCGACCAAAACAGGAGTACCCTCAAAAGAAGACATACCAATATTGTTTGTTTGTTTTTCTTGTGTATCTTCTTTTCCCTAACATGTTCTCAGAACGGGTTCCCTTGCCCTTCCTAGGTTTAGGTCAGGCAAGAACATACCCCAAAGACACGCATGGGAGCGTCTAAAGCTAGGAATCACTTGACATTCGATCGAAGGGATTTTTCGGACCACGTAGAAGTCACCCCACCTAAGGATTCTATTGTGTTCCATGTTAGTGCTTGGCAGGCCTTGGGTGACATGGCATCATTCAGGGAACATGTAAGCTTGAGTCAAAATGTGCTCGCCGTATGGGGGCCATTTTGGCTCAAGCTGAGCCAAAACAGTGTGTCTAGGATCAGGTTGCTTGATGTTCGGCCATGTATTCCGCACGGCCGCATGGGCGACTGTCCCAGTGGACACGCCACGCAATCTTCGCGCCTTCCTGGAAGCCGCGGCAGGGATGCCGCGTGCTCTGGCCATGGCGCACCTATCCAATGTCGTCATTGTGTTGCACAAGCCCTATGAGTCGGTTCCAACCATGGTGCAGGGGTTGCCTATTTTGGAAGTCCCATGCACCGAGGCCGATTGCGTCAGGTGCAACAGGAGCTACGGCGGCTTTCATCAGTTCCCATGGCTTCACCCAGATTGGACTGTGGCAGGTGTGGTGGTCCCCTTGGGAGGGCGGTCCCTGGACTGGGAAGCAGGGACGCGCCGCCTCACACGGGATGACCTTGCCCCGTTTGTGGATGGGGACATGCGAGTCACCAGCATCTACCCGCAATACCTGGAGGCCATTTTGGACAGGGACCATGCTGTGGTGTCTCGAGCAGACATCTTCTCAGTAATCCCTTCCCCCTAATAATAAACGACGCCCCCCCCCCCCCTAATAAAAAAAATACCCGGCCTGCAAAACAATTTTTATTATTAGGGGTCCCCTGGTTCTGGAGGGCAGGTTTTGGAGGTACTTCTTGTTCTGTGTAGGCTTGTTTGCAACTGTGGTCCCCCTGTTCCGTTCCGTAAAATCGCTTCAAACGCACATTTCTGAGTAAGGAATTTAAGTAGCGGGAGTTGAGGTCACGTTTTGTTGTTTTTGGTTGTGGGTTTTGGGTCACTCAAAGGAACCTTTTTGGATTGAGGGAGAGAGAGAGAGAGAGAGAGAGAGAGAGAGAGAGAGAGAGAGAGAGAGAGAGAGAGAGAGAGAGAGAAAGAAAGAGAAAGAGGCGCCCTAATAATAAAAGACAACGTAGACCCTAATAATAAAAATGGTTTGCGGAGGTACCCTTTGCTTTTGGGTAGCTTTTGGTTTGAGGCGCCCTTTGACTTTGACCACCAGCTACGCGTGAGTGTGTGCGTGTGTCTGCTTACTACTGGAGACCCCAATAATAAAAGACAACGTAGACCCTAATAATAAAAATGGTTTGCGGAGGTATCCTTTGCTTTTGGGGAGCTTTTGGTTTGAAGCACCCTTTGACCTTGACCACCAGCCTCTGTAGCTAATTAGTTAATTGGCACAACCTGCCGGTCTCAAAGAAAACATACTCCCGGAGCTCTGGCTCGAAAGTCGCAACTTTGTAGTACAACCGTAGTAAAGGAAACGTGCTCCCGGAGCTCTGGCTTGAAAGTCGCAACTTTGTAGTACAACCGTAGTAAAGGAAACGTGCTCCCGGAGCTCTGGCTCGAAAGTCGCAACTTTGTAGTACAGCCGTAGTAAAGGAAACGTGCTCCCGGAGCTCTGGCTCCAAAGTCGCAACTTTGTAGTACAGCCGTAGTAAAGGAAACGTGCTCCCGGAGCTCTGGCTCGAAAGTCGCAACTTTGTAGTACAGCCGTAGTAAAGGAAACGCGCTCCCGGAGCTCTGGCCTGAAAGTCGCAACTTTGTAGTACAGCCGTAGTAATTAAAGGAAACGCGCCCCCGGGGTCCCCCTAATGGGGCTGGATTTGAGTACGGGCAGGAAAATATCTACTTTAGAATTGGTTTAGTATTGGCTATTCTAAAAGTAGTATTCCCGGATTTGGGACTTCCGAAACAAATATTTATTATTAGGGAGACCTTTATTAATAGGGGGAAGTGATTATGGGCCACCTATTTGCGCCCCGGCCGGGTTTGGGAAGACCCGCCATGGGCCGAGCCTCGCCACGTGCGTGTCCTCGACGATCAGCAGAGGGCTGCGGGGACCCTATGGTCATGGCATATCCAAGAAGCCAATGGCCACCCGCTCCTGCCGGCTTGTACATGGTGTGGCTTGCCGACAGGCAATTGTTGCGACGTCTGTGACATGCCGGTGTGTGACGAATGTGCGGAGGAGTTTCAAATATGCCGCATCTGCGAGACGGCTTAAGGGCTTCGTGCAGGGCCTTCAGCTCTTCGTGGTCATCTCAGCCATGATGATGTGTCCCCCAGTGTCGAGGCGGCTGCATGGGCCCAACGTGTCACTACATGGCGACAGCATCATGGCCTGTTGGATGATGGGGATTTTGCTTTTGCCTTTACAGACGTGACACAAGCCCAGAAGATTGGGGAGTGGTTGGCACACAGTTGGCTGCAAACCCGGAGACGGGAGTTTCGGGACCTGGCCAGGGCCTCTGCCGGGGTTTATGCAGCAGTGTCTACAGTGGGTCCGCTGGAAGGCACCCCACCCAAACGCCCGCCACTTTCCAGGCATCGGGTCAGTGGGAGACAGGTGCTTGAGGCCAGAGGCAGGACCCAGGTGGAGCAGCTGGTGCAGATCCTTCGAGCTGCGCAGGGCCCTACAGCTGGCTTACCGCCAGCCACACTGCAGGAGCGCCTGGACTCAGCACAGCGCCGGGCACAGCAGGTGCAGGGCAGTGCAGAGTTCGCGACTGTGGCGCGAGCGGTTATGACCTGGGATGAACTCATGGCTTTTCTCCAGACCACAAAGCGCCCTCTTGTTGAGCTGGAAGCTTCGACAGTTGAGGCGTTTGTGCATTCACACAAGGCAATGGGCAGGGCATATCACTCACTGAAATGGCTCCAACGCAATTTGCTGATCCCTTTGCACATGGACTCAGTGTTACAGCCGGAGGTTGTGAGGGCCAAGCCGGCCATTGGGGATAACTCCAAACAGGCCCCAGTGCTGGAACCTGCCATGTTGAGGGTTTTGGAGACCGCCATCATTGCATGGACTGGGATGCTTGGACATTGGATTCAGGGCTTTGGCTGCCTTCGCATGGCCCATATTCGCCGGGCCGTTGTATTGCGGGCTAGCCCCAATATGATCCACTGTTGGTGCCCAAAAGGAAAGCAAAAGAACCTCAGGCATGGGGGCTTTGACTTCGCCATCCCACGGTTTTTCGTGCCAGTGGGATTGGTGGGAGATGTACAAGCCAGCCTATTTAGCAGTTCCACTTTTGAAGCGGCGTGATTTCGGTATGGTTTTTGACAGTACAAAGTTGGCCTCGCTGACTCAATCCGCAATCACATCAGCCATTCGTCGGATCATGTCGGATCACGTACAGGATCCTGACAGTCTTACAAGTTATTCAGCAAGGCGTGTTTTGCCCACCCTGGCTTCCTTGGTAGGTTTGGAACCCACTGAGACTCAAGCTCTGTCCGACTGGCAGTTGAAACCGCCTGAGGGGCAGAGCTTGATGCCTTTGCGGTATAGTGCAGTGCGCTACTTGCTGTCGGTGAAGATCAAGCTGCAATTGGCCGGGGCTCTCAGGTCTGCTCTGTCATCAGTGCATGTGACCACATGGGAGAGCATTAGCCCGGGCACGTGGCAGCAACATCTAGAAAAGGCCAAACTAGAATGCGACTTGAGCTTGGTGCATGAACATGTCACTCATTGGGCGTCTCAAGAGCTTAGCGCCCGGGCGGCCCGCCGGTTCACGCTGACATCGCCCAAGATGGCTTACCGGAATGCCCCGCTCGAGAACCTGGTGCCCGGCAAGGTGGTCTCCTTGCGGTTGAAAGGCCGCGAACAAGATGTGCTCTGCTTGAGGTACCAGACGAACAACTGCGCAGATCCCGACTGCCGCCTCGATCATAAGTGCGGAATCTTGATGCGCAGCGGCAGGACTTGCGCTGGACAGCACCCTGCAGCGGACTGCTTTGCCAAGAAGTACATGTCCCGGGAAGCTTTCCAAGCGACCCAAGAGCTTCAATGGCCTGCAGCTGGCCCTACATCATCAGCAGCATCTTTGGGCGATCGGGCCCCTGTGAGCCCTGCAGGGGGACCTGTACGGGCAGCAGCAGCCAGGGCGGTGAGCCCTGTGCCGGAGGTGGAGGCTGTTGAGGATGAGGAGGAGGAGCCTGCATTGCCGGTTCACTTGGAGCCAGCCCGCGAGGCCCGACCTAGGGAGGCGGGAGCCTTCCGAAGGGGTGGCCAGCCGGCGCGGTCCAGATCCAGGAGCCTACAGCATGGATCACGCGAAGAGTGTTTTCTCTTGTACGTGCAGTGGCTCAAGACCTCAAAACTTCCCGGCAAACTGGAGGAACTCTACCACCAGACCCTAGTCTGCGACTGCGCGCCGCACCAGCTCTGCCATGCTGATGCTCTCATTGCAGAGGCTGCTACAACCACCATCCCACAGGTGCGCAAGGCACGAGGTGGTCTTCCCCGCGCAACAGGGCGCCGCTGGGTCTGTTTGGCAGGGATGCCAACAGCACAGTCCATGCCTTGGACGCCGGGAATGCACTTTGTCCAGGAGGAGGTGATTGCCGCGTTCCGGAAGCTGTATCCACCGCAGTTTACTGCGGGGCTGAAGGAATGGCCGCTGGTGGAGGACTTGCTCAATCAGCCACCCTTCACTATCTACAAGGATTGGAGACTAGGCAATGGGCTGCAAGTGGACGGGGAGCTAGGCCCCGCGTTTCTGGATCGGCAAGGCCTCTTTGCGAGCCGAGCGGGAGCTGGGCTACAGCAGGGAGCCATGGCGCATCGTGCGGCCCTGCCGCCAGTGGTCTCCTACGGTCTGGATCCGGACTTGCATTTCCAAGCAGCCATCACAGCAGCAGGCCAGACACTCCCCACGGAGCAACCCATTTGCCTTGACCACGACCTCCTGTTTGCAGCAGACTTCACCTAGGTTCGTAGTAGCCTCAGACGCTGCGTTGGAAACCCCCAGGCAGGGAACGGCAGGCTTCCTAGTGGTGCTCGATCCTGGGCTTGCTAGTGAAGCCAGGCTGGGGCATGTGGTTCATGTGCCCCAGACGTTGTACGACTCCTGGCGGGCAGATGGGTGGCACATAGCACAACTGGAACTGCTTATGGTACTTGCAGCCCTTTCCGTGTACCCCGAGCATTTCCGAGGAAGAACAGGACTCTGGTTCTTGGACAATGTCGCTGCTCTGATGGCCGTGGTGCGTGGCCGTTCAGATACCCCCGACCTTGATCAAGTAGCCATGCTTACACATGCTGCGATGTTCGGGTTGGAGACGTCCATTTGTTTTGAGTGGATTCAATCCAAAAGCAACTGGAGTGACGCCATTTCAAGACTTGGAGCGGATGACCCATGGTCCCAACTCAATCAGTTTTACGTACAGCAGAGCTTCTTCAGACAGGAACTATGTTTACTCCCCATGCGAGCATGTATCAAAGTGTTTAGTTTCATGTGAAGTGCATTGGGTGGAGCGCAGAAAAGACCGGTCGTCTTGCGTGTGTGAAAGTGCGTTGGGCTAAAAGCTGGGGGTCCAGCTGGATACTGCTGCACCTCAGTAGCATAGCTGAGGGCAGTCAGTGACCAATGCATTAACATTCATACACAGCTGACATGCTTTTGCCTGGGGGAAAAGTGTGTGTCGGTCTCGCGCTTTATGTTTCCTCTGAATGTGTTCCATGTTAGTGCTTGGCAGGCCTTGGGTGACATGGCATCATTCAGGGAACATGTAAGCTTGAGTCAAAATGTGCTCGCCGTATGGGGGCCATTTTGGCTCAAGCTGAGCCAAAACAGCTTTCTTTCCCACCCACCCAACCTGGGGCGAGTCGCCTAAAAGGCCTTCTCGTCATTGGGGTGTGGCAGGCCACGGTCCATGCATCAGTTGGAATGCTGATGAATAGGGACGCGGGGCGGCTGCCACTTCCAGCTGCACCCCATCTCCTTTCTAGTGTCAGGCCCTCTTGCGATTCAGGTGCTGTGCCCGTTTGGGGAGAGGCCTGGGCTAAAAGCTGGGGGTCCAGCTGGATACTGCTGCACCTCAGTAGCATAGCTGAGGGCAGTCAGTGACCAATGCATTAACATTCATACACAGCTGACATGCTTTTGCCTGGGGGAAAAGTGTGTGTCGGTCTCGCGCTTTATGTTTCCTCTGAATGAAGATGCATACGAGTTCCAACTATGGCATGTGTCCCGCACTCAGGACCACGGTGGTCAACTTCTTAACACCAGACGCAACATATTTATTGATTAACTGCAAAGACCTCAATTTTTATACGGGCTCCAATCCACTTGAATGACTGCAGAGCATCCCAGACCCAGAGCTACCATTGGGCAAATCCCAGCAAAGCTTTTCCCTGGAGACATCTACGACTGTGGTGCGAAATGCTAAGCCACGTGCTTCTCGATTGGTTCTCGGTCGGTTTAGTTCTACAGTCGATCCAAGACGCACCCGGTCTGGGCCTACCTGTTGTCATGATTTCCCTTCCGATCGATTTGCTGTGGTTTTGCACAGAACTTTGGCGTGCCGCTTGAGCCAAGGCGACGCTGCGCTGAGAAGAAAGGCCAGCTCGGTGCCTCCTTGCTGTCGGCGACGTGCCTTGAGCTTCTGGAGATGAACCCATAGAGTCATAGAAGTGAGCGGAGGGCTTTGGACGACCTACAGCCATTCCCTCTGCCAATGCCCATTGGAAAGAGCGTAAGCAAAGAGTGGGAAACACAGAGCAACCTTTGAGTTTGCCAGTTTTGTCGTTACAAGCTTGACATTCCGCACCTTGGCATCCCCGAACATCTGCAGACTCTGACTGTGACTCATTGTTTGCTGCGACATGTTGGGACAGCGTTTTTTTTTGGTGCTAGAGAAACTGGAATTGACAAAGTCATAGCAAGCACGATATGCAGAGTTAAGTAATCCAGAACTCGCTCCGGGAGGGAGTTCCTGGACTTTCGACTTTCTGGGTGGACAATTTGGCAGACAAAAAGTTTTTGGATTTTGTTTGGCTCATCCACTCAGGAAGTGATATGAAAAACGACACACAAACACACACACACACACATCGAGCATGCAACCCTTTCCAGTCCACCGCTTTGTGATTTCAGCGTAAACCACGGGCAAGTCATCCCAATTGCCACCGTGACGGTAACCAGGGGTCTGCAAGCTTTTTGTAATGCAAGCTCCCTCCAAAACCTACCGAGTAGCACTACTAGAAGTGTTCTTCTTGTCACTGGATCAAATTTAGTGGATCTTTGTTTTTTCGACCCCCAGCCTGTTTTTTGGGCCATGAATCAGTTAAGCCTTAACTTGTCGTTTGGATCTGGTTTGGGGATTTGAACGGAACCCCTGGAAAACTACCCCTAACCTCCAAACCACCAATCCAAATCAAACAAGTGGAAGCTGAATATTCTAGGGGTTGATTCCCCATTCTTTGCTTCCATCGTTCTTTTCAGAAAACTAGCTGTTTCCCCGGGTTTTGATGGTTTCCTGAAAAGAAGGATCCCTGGAAAGAATGGGGAAAGTAGCGTTAGAAATATAGGTTCCTGGTTGGACAAATCTTAACCTCCCACTAGCACCCCCCAACCACTGCTTTTTGGGCAGTACTTGGGAGTTTGAACATGGCACAAAGCAGGCAGGTTGGGGGGGTGCTGGCAGGTTCGGTGGATTTCGGCGTGAATTGCCTGACTCGGCCAGGTGCAGCAGATGCTACGGCAGATCTACCGCCGAAGCGTAGAGGCCGTCACCTGGGTTTTGGATCTCTTCATTTTGGCGGGCTGCAAGCTATGTTGCTACACACAAGAGGTTTGGAAAGTTAAACAATAGTTGTTGAAACGAGTTCAAACCCGGGGACGACCCAACCCGGGCCAGTATGATCTCAAGCTGCTCGCAGCGTTGATCCTGGCTTGTGCGGTGTTTGATTCCCCAGCACGCCCGACAAGCCGTTCACGAGCCAATCACTGCCCAAACCAGCTTATTTACCAGGCTAACGCTTGTCGCATACGTGTTGCAGTTGCACATCATGTATGCACTCGGAAGTACGTGGCTTGTAGCTGTTTGCAGGTCAGCAGCGGCCTTATGATCCCAATCGGCAACAGGACAGACCATCCTAGACCTTTTAATTTCCTGGGTCGCTTGCCGTCAGTCGAAAATAGACTTCTTCAGGAGCATTGCGGGCATCCTTTTCCGACAAAAGGGGAGTGAGTCCCGGGACAGATTCCGGTTTCCTTGACTACGTATTGAGAAGACGTCAACGAAGCTATTTTTGCAAGACAAGTGGAATGTGTTAAAATAGGAAGTCCCTCAAAATTGTGGTTTTCCTTTTGGTTCCCAGATAACCAACCTGAAAAGGGGACCCAAAACAAGCCAGTGTCCAAGATGTCGGATGGATCAGCGTGGATCCAGGAATGCATGCCTGACTTGAGCAACAGCCAAGCGCCTCTGATCTATGGCTTTTCCAAAGGCCTCTGATCTTTTTGTAAATTCCTTGGCGTTCCCAGCCATACTGTTCTTTAAACGTTTAACCCTCAAACTACCCATAAATAAAGGGGAATTCACCCCACACTTGTTTGAGGCAGTCACCAATTCTTGAGGGTATTTTGAGGGTCCAGCTTGCTTTTCTCTCTTCTTCTAAAAAAAAGAAAGAAGAAAAACAACAACGATGGTTTTTATTAAAAGCAAACCGTGTTCTGGAAGGTTTATCCCGAAACTCCCGCCGAAGTCGCTTTCGCAGGCCTCGGGCTCCATCTTCCGCGGCTACGAGCCTCCCTGGCCGCCCAAGGCGGGCCGAGCGGAGCGAGCCGCTCGTCGGGCGCGGGTGTGGGAAAGGTTTGCTCCTGGAATACGGGGCCATATTGGGGGAGTGTCTTTTTTTTGTGAGGATGTTTATCGGGATTGGTTGCTACGATACACCTGGAATATGGATGGCGCCAATTTAGAAGGTGCCTTTTTTTGTGAGGGGTATACCCTTTGGGGGTGGTGCTAAAGGGAAACCCAAGAAACAACCTGGATTTTGTGGGTCCCCGAGTGAAAGAGAGACCCACATGGTCTGTGAGAAGAGCAGGATCGTTTCAGAGTTTGTGCGATTGCTTGGTTGGGGGGGGGGGGGGGGACGGCGTCATCATCGTGGTGATCACGCACAGACATGAACAGCCAGAGATGTTCAATTGGGCAATTGCAAGCCATAGCTTTGGATGCAACAGCGAGGCTCGTCAGAGGACATTTGCAAGATGAGCATGGGCAGGATTCATGTCCTTGATGGCAGCTGGCACATTTCGCCACATGTGGTTTTAGCATTGTTTCTGCTATATATTTTATGTATGAACTTTACAGACTAGTCACTAGCACTATTATCTATAGGTTTGGACCATTATACTTTTTGACCGGACTTGCACCCCCCTCACCCCTTCGTCCCGTTCACTGCCCCGATATCTCTTTTTGAAACCCCATTCGGGGTTTGTCGGAATTGAATAATGACCGCAACCGGGGATTGCCATAATCCTTTGCTTTGAGGACTTGGGTTGGTCATGAGGTAATTATTTCAGGCATTATCAAGCCCGGCTTGCTTTGATTTGCTTGAGCAGAACTCGCAGGAGAAGCCAGACGAGTTGCCGCGAGTGAGCAAGGCAGTCGGTGGGGCAACATTTCCGGAGGTGATTCCTTCCTGTCTGGCAAGGGGAGAGCACGTTCAAGCTTAGTTTGAGAAAATCCCATTGTTGGCACAACATCACGCGCCTGGTACTAGGACTTGGAATAAGACGCCAGGACTAGGACTGAAGGCTTCATGCAGGGATCTCGGTGGTAAGAGTTCACTTGCGTTTTTCATTTTCCCAGCCTGACTTGACTTTTGAATTTTAGGTGTTGTGCATCTTGCAAGGCAGATTCACTACACCGCAAGGCCACAAGCTTTCAGCTGGTGCAAAGCCATGCAAGCGACTCAGCCTCGGTCCTTCAAAGCCGTGGCAAGAAGCATCATCTTCTGCATCCGATCTTACACTGGGCTGCGTTTGGTTTGCCTTTTACTATCTAGATCTTGCTTTTGGGGAAAATCGGCATGTTCTTCGCAGGAGGGAATAACCGCTTGGTGCTGTACTTCGAGATTTGGGCCATATCGTTTCCACCAAACAGCCTTCGGCGGAAATGTTGTTGCATTTTGCTAGGTGTTTGTGCCGCCGCAGATATTGCTTCGGCCAGTTGTTGCACAACAACACAGTCCACAAAGCTTGATTTCTCTGCAGTTTGAAGCAACAGCAACACATTCAACACTGAGCAGCAACCAACACCTGACCATTGGCCAATCTTGCAGGAGCTTACAGCATCCGATTTGGTCGTCATGTTGATAACGACAGTCTATCAACACCATGTGCAGTCTTGTTCAAACCCAGCCGTGAGGCCTTGTGTTTGCGTTTGCATGGGATGCCTTTTGCATGAAGACACGAACATGATGCCTCTGTTAACATTGCTAATCTACGCAGTTGGTATCACACCCGCTGTTTGGCATCGATGCCCTTCGGAGATCGCATTCAGCCGGTGGGCAAAGAGTGGGGCGGTTCAGATCCAAGGTGGGCGCTGCTGAGTGGAAAAACCATGCCCTCATTTTGATATATTTGTTTTCTATTGTTTAACAAATTTAGTAACATGGTGTGGGTTTCCTAGAAATCCTCCCAATGTAAACCTGAGTACACTTTGTCCCTTAGTTTTGTTGCACTGCCAATTGCCATTTGCGCGACCTCGCCGGATAGTGCCGGAGCCAGGCGCCCTTGCTGTGCCAGCTGGCTCGGCGGCCCGAACTGTTCGTGGGACTGGTGCTTTCAAAACCGATGTTGGATTCACATGATTTGACAGCCTAGCTGGACTCAACCAACAAAGCAAGCAAGCAAGCAAGCAACCAGCCCACCCACCCACCAAAGATGAGCAATGTGGCCAACACCATCAACAATGGCACCAGCAGTAGCGACAGCCGCGTGGGACTTGGATACAAGGCGCTAAGCATGCCTGGAAAAGGCACATTGAGAGACCTATGGATTGCCATGCAGGATGTGTACTAGGTGTTTTTGCGTGACACACTTTGTAGCTGGTAGCATCATGTTAGATATTTGGTCCCGAGCAGTGGCTGGATTTGAGCCATTCACTCTGAACTCGTGATTTATCTTGGCCTGGTATGTCCGTATGTTTAGCTTCATTTCGTACAGGAGCCCCGCTTTGCGCAGGATGCACACTCCGTTTTATGTCGGTACAGCACATCAAGTCTCACACATTTCCTGTTCCTGCTTTAAACTGCTTCCGACCTGGCAAAGTGATTGAGACTTCAGCAGCTAGGCCTTGAGGCAACCTGCCCAGCCGTTACAAGTCTTTCCAGGGCTTCACTCACTACCTGGTCTTTAGTCCCTTTTTGGGACCATGTAAGTTTAGTAGCCGCAGCTGGATGTCTTCTCCTCTGAAGAAGCTTCACTAGCTCCCCTGGCATTACTTCCTTTGCTCAGGCCTTGCCGCGATCAAAGAGCCTGGCTGGGACCAAGGACCATGCGTCGGCATGTTTCGGGTGTTTCCAGGCTCGTTACTACAGGATTAAGGGCCCCCTCTGCTTGGCAACGAAGTTTGCTTAGTTGAGAGTCATTTATCAGTGTTTCCTCCATTTTCCTTTTTTGGAGCCTCTAAAGGTTGCACTTTCAATGGACACCACCAGCAAAGTTGCAACTTTGATTGGGAAATGCAGTGACCCCCGTTTATGGGTGATGCGAATCGCATGTCAGTTCCATTTGAAGTTGTAATCCCAGTGACTCCGCAGCCCACTCTGATGATGGAAGCTCTACCCCCTGCCACCAATGACTCCTTCTTCAATTTCAGGACCCCCAGGTACTGCCCGACAATCCCTGAAGATGGTTGATGGGAACAGCACTGAGGTTGTCGGGTCCAAATTCTGTGGCTTCGGTCATAGGCTGTAAAGGAAGTTATATCGCGTGTTGCCATGCAAGTGTGGCCAGGTGGCACCGGGGGTAGCAAACAAATCATGCACTGCTCCGACCAAAGCAGCACCCCAGGGCACTGGGCTGCATTCTTGAAATCGGCAGCAGAAACTCCCACGACCACTGTGGAGCCCGGTCTCGGCCTAGGGGGGCTTGCCTCACAATCCTCCCTGCTCATAGTTTAAACAATGTATTTGGCACCAACATCACCTGACACCCTGCAAGTCATTGTTTTGGATACATACATACGTACCTACACACATACACACATACACACATACACACATACACACATACACACATACACACATACACACATACACACATACACATACACACATACACACATACACACATACATGTGCCCCCTGCGGTGAGGGCATGATTCTGGAACCCGAAATTCATCGCCCAGAGCCCGCGCAGGCTGAGCGGTCGAAGGTCCACAAGTTCGACGGCGACCCTTCGCGCCAGGCCGCACAACGACCTGAGCTGCCTGGGTTTCTTGGTGGTTCCCAGCCATCGCCTTAGATGAACTTAGATGTTTATATAGGGTGTTTAGGCTTTAGTGACAAAGTTTCCCCTTATCAATTATATTGGTGTTTAGGGCTTGTAGGCTTTAGTCATGAAGTTTTACCTTTTTCTGGTGTTGATGAAACTGAATCAAGCAAGGGATGTGTTGGTGCCACTTGCGACAGACACGCAATGAAGATGATACTTGATTTTGTTGTGTATCATACTTTTGTTTGCAGGTTTCACATTTCATAATTTCCTTTGTTTGAGTTTGAAATCGGCCACCTGGCTTGGAGTAGTGTTTCGAAAGTCGACCTGGCTCACGCCTTTCTTGTGAGAACACGACCCCTGTTTAACGTTTGCTCCATCACATGTTTCACCCTTGAAACGTTTTTTCCGGTGGGCCCCATGTTCGAGCAGCTTTTGCAGCCCACACGAGCAGCGCCAGTTGGATGCACATGCAGGGAATTCTTGTGTGCGCTGGCTGGGCTATGGACATGAGGGCCAGTCCGTTTGGCTCCCTTGGTCCCCCTGTTCCCTTGTTAATGTGGGTGCTTCCGTTTTTAGCGTGATCGTTCAGGGACCCCTTTGAGTCGATCTTGCATGACAATCTTGACATGCCTTTTTCTGAACTGATCATGTTCAGTTTTTTTTGGCGTGTGAATTTGTGACTTGCTGATCAAGCACGTTCATACCGGATGCCATTTTGGCAGTGATTGGCAGGATCCTGCCCAGGCTTTAGTTCGGAAGTTCTCCCACCCTTTCCCCCCTCATTGGGATCGGAGGCGCTTCGCGATGGTTTGGGGCTTGATCTGCCGACTCAGCGCGAGATCCGCACTTCGGCACTGGATCCGGTTCATCAAGCAGCATCATCTGAGATCACTGCAAAGGCGATTTCGCTGCATTGGCACGTTCCTTCGGAACGACCGCCGGCCTTTGCCCGACCGGCTTTCCAAGTCGTTTCCGTATGAAAAGTAGGTGTCAGGCTCAGTCGGGCCTGCGCTTGCTAGTGCCTTTGATGGGGTGTAGCTCTTGGTCTGGATTTGGGATCAGGAGTTATGGTGATCAAACGAGTGATGCTCACCGATCGCATGCTGGATGGGTCCTTGACTATTATAATCTGATGTGATCAGAATGCGGATTTAGCTGAGGGTTTGCAATCCAAATTCGATATCCCATTTTGCTCACCTACCCACGTCAGAGCTACGAAGAGAGAAGCCGTGCGCTCGCATCGCTCTGCCAGTGATCACGGGCTTTGTGACGGGAAGAGTCCTTGTCGAAAGTAAGGCTTCCACTTTGACATGGGTTAGGTGGTTTTGTGCGCAGGACTTCTATTCAGGTTGCCTGGAACTGGTTGGGAGTGTGTGTCGTTAGCCACCTTGCTTGCATCCATTTCAGCGGTGTGTGGGTTTCCTTTCCCTTCAAGCAGAACAAAAGCTAAAGTAGCCAAGCAGGTAGTGCCAAACGGGGGCAAAGGCTTGTGGCAGCCGGGAAGCTTGCGGAAGGGACATGCTTCCTCGCAAAGGGCTCTCAGTCTGACGGGTTCCTTGCGCAAAGGGCGCTATTGGACTGTAGTGACTTGTCTTTATGATGCCAAACATGCGCAGGCTTCAATCCTGTAGACTCACACATATACATATAAATATATATATATATATATATATATGTATATGAAAGCCATGCATTGCTCAACCAACCAATCAGCAGGTCCTTGCGGAAGTGTGGCGGAAGGTTCGCGGAAGGATGACTCCCGGACAGGGAGCAACAGGTGCTGCGCCAGTCGCGAGAGCAACTGTTCCGCAAGCTCTAGCAACGGCTTGCGCCAGCGAAGTGGGCGAACACACTTATGCAAAAGCGTGTTACACAGAGAACGGACTTTCTGGAAGGGAGTTTTTTTCGTTTGACAGCGCGCCCAAGGGTTTTCATCGGCAACCAGGGTTGCTTGCATTTGTTTGACATAGACGTTTTTATGGGAGCCACCACCAGTTCTGAATCCTCACCGAAATGACCACCAAAGAGTCTTTAACCGAAAGTTGTGCCCAAAACTTGCTTGCAACAGAAGCACCCATTTCTACGGATCCAGAAGTACAGTGGTTGATCCATCCGGGGTCCCACAGTGACACTCATTTTGGCGGCCGGAGACTTGGTTTTCCCCCCAGACCCGAAGCGTTCGAGTGCCAGGCGGCGCTGAAGGCAATGGCCTCCTTCGGACGTGGCGCCGTGGGAGGCGCAGGGAGAGAGACGTCTTGACGTTGTTTTTGGTGCATTTTGCTAAGGGCTCCTTAAAAGATACATGTTGCCCATTTGAAACATGGCGTTTTCCACCAAAATAGAAGGAAACCACCATTTACAAGGCAACGTTCAGGTGTATAATGTAAGCATCCCTGTTTTGCTTGGATGTTAGGACTTTAATTTTTTGCCAACTAATGAGCTTTCCATTAAACCGCTAAAAATTAAACTTTTAGCAGGGGAGCAGAAAGCAACCGAGGTTTGTTTGCCACAGCATCATCGTTTAAGATGTCAGGGGTGCGGGGGCTGTGTTGAGCGACCGAAGCTTGTTATCTTCCATTTGTTTAAGAATGTGTTGTTGCATTTCCCCTTGTCGGTGTTAAAGGAGCTTTTCACTACTGGAAGTTTTGCTTTTCAGGGGACTCAAGCAAATGGACGTTATGGGGAACACCCGAAAAGTGGCTGGTGAACATTGACATTGATCCCCACCTGATGTCCAGCGGGTTCCCAACTGAAGGTCATATCCACGTGGACAGCGCTCGAAGGAAACCAGCCCAATTAAAGGATAGCGTAGACATTTGCCCATTTCGATTTTGTTTGAATGCTTGTGTGATTCATGTTGGTCAGACAATAGGAAGATGGGGCCACGCCAAGCTCTTGGAGAATCTGCTTTTGAAGTAGAGCGGCCTCGGTTTTGGCAGTTGGTTGCAAGAACCATGGGCGCAAAGGGCATAAGGTTCTTTCAACTGTTTTTTTCCGCAAGTGAGGAAATATGTGGCGCAACCCTGTTCAGGAGAGGTGATTTTCTTTGTCATTCCATCCTAGATGAAGAAAGTAGAGAAGAACGAGTAACCCTTGAAGAAGGCATGGGCAGCAACATGTGCTGGGGTACTGTAATGACTCATGACTGCTCCAAGTAGCGTTGAACAAATGAAGCACAACGATGCTTTGTATTTAGAAGTTTCAATCTTATACCCTCTTGCCCAATCCTGTGGGAATCTACGCGGTATCATCTAGAGACTGCATTTGACCTGGATGACTGAACTCCGTTTTGCACCTGAACAATACTAACATTTGGCTCCTATGATCATGACAAGACTTGGTCTTGAGTAACCCCCCCGCTTATTGACGCCCTCACTAAAATGGAACACCGCGGGCAATGCAACTTGTGTTGTCGCGGTAGGGAGATTGACGCAGCAGTTGAACCCATGACAGGTTCCCTCGGCTCCATTTTCCGGAGGGTCCCATAAATAGAGGTCGGCGTCAAACCCAAAATTCCACCCGAACTGCAAACACTGCGCTGGGCCTGACCTGCGCCAGACGGTTTTGCAAGGCCCCTACACACTGCGGCAAGTCTACGAAGAGGTGGAGGCCGGGACCTGGGGTTATTTTGGCTGCTGGGGGTTATCAAAGTCAGAAATCGGGTTTGTTTCCCTTGAACCTACCACTTGGGGGGTGAGTTTGACAATGGTAGAATAATGGGCCATGGCCCATCACCGGCTCATTTGCACCCAGCCACTTAGTTCCAGAGGCCTGTGATGCACTCAACTTGCTGTCCTTGTCGCGCGCCATGGGATCCGTGCCATGAGCTCGGCTTTGACCAGGCTGACGTGCACCACAGGAGGCCGGCGGATGTGCCGCCCCTAGTCGCAATGCAGAGAAAGCGCTCAGAAATGCCTTGGGCCGGCTCAGATTCAAATTCCGAACCGGACACCGACAGGGTTGCAGAGTCAAGCGCGAATTCCGTTGCAACAGTCTGCCTAAAGGCCATCTGCACCTTTTGAGCTGACACTATGACCTGCGAAACACTTGTCATCAGACGGGGTTCAGGAGGACCTGTTGGGGAAGGGAGGTTTTGCTCATAATGGAGTTTGATGAGCGCATTGCCCAACCTGGCGGCTTGTTTCAAAACCGCATTTGGGCATGCTGTGCATGATGCAGTGGACTCGACAAGCATTGAGAGCGTTAATGCGCATCCTAGAGTGTTGGACGATGAAGCTCTGGCCAAAGTTGCCACTGGAGTCCAGCTTTGCAGGAACTGAACTGGGATTCATGTGTACATTGCTGTGATGTCATATGTGATCAGTTGATGGGTCCCGTCAGGCAAAACATTTATTGGTTGGGAACTAGAAGCACCCGCAAGGAGGATAGTACTATGATTCAACGTTGTTTACTTCCATCGTCATTGGGTGGTTCCTAACAGCGTTGGTCTCCGTTTGGTTTCCCTTTCGGGTCATTCCCAAAGGTTCACATTTTTGGCACGAGCGACGGTCAATTTGTTCCCCAACATCCACCGTCGGGCACACTTACCAAGTTGCCAACAGAACTGACTTGAGGGAGCAGCCGGACTTTATCTGTGGCCCACATGGATGTTTCTCAAAATCGGGGACCCCAACTTCAATAGCTGATCTCATTTTGGCTTTCCCACCAGTTTAACAGCCAAAAGAGCTTCACCGTTTTGAGAACACCCCCCCCCCCCCAACATACTCAAATTCACAGGATGTGGGGGGAAGTGAGGGAGCCCCAATGCATAAGGCCTTACGGGCTGAGCCAATTTGGGCTCCCCCCCCTCCCCGATCGAGGTGCGTGCCATGACTGGCCGCCTCGGGCCTCGCATGCTGGGGCCAGGACCTGGGCCTGACAGCGTCCCCCCAAACAAAACGAGCGCTTCATTGGGTACCCTCCCACCAGCTAACATGGAAGTGCACAGGCCCCTGTAGAAAGACTACTTTCTTCTTGGAAAGCGCCTTTTTGCACTCCTATGTTAGTTGGAGGGTAGGGATTTGTCCCAAACAAGACCTTAACCCCGTCCAGACCGGTTTTTCCTATAATCCGCGAGGTCGACCACACCTGGGGTGCATGTTTTTTTTTTCTCTTTTTTTTTCTTCTAGGTTTAACTCGCTACCTTGGGTATGTGTCAAATAGGGATTTGGACCGGTCCCAACCATGGATTGCGTGTTTCTTTAGTGATTTCCCCAAGCAACACCACCTTGAACAGGAGAGTGAAACTCAAATAAAGATGGCCAGGTCCTGCAATGGTCAAGAGTCAAAAATCCTGCATCTTGACACGGTGTTTCGGGAGCTCATCGGTTTTGATTTGGAGACTGGTGAAGGGTAAGGGGATGCTCCCAACCACAAGTAGAGGTTTTGGGCTTGCTGTTCTGTATATAGTTTCTTTCACAGTTTTTTGACCCTACTGAGATACCTGGCTGTGGAAGCAACAAGCAAATCAGCTAAAGACCTTCAGAAAACGCGCAGACACACAGACAAGCAGACACACACACACACACACTGCTTCCTTCGCAGGAGACCAACTTAATATAGACTCTGTTTTGGAGAGCGCCTGTTGGGTCCTCTTGCGCATTTGCTATTTTGGGATGGATTCGGTCGTTGTACCCGACACCATACTCAGGATTTCACAAGATTTGTTCCCTCAGGCGGCTCTCAGGCTCTCCACCCCATTGGCTCGCACAACTCAACCCATGCCTTAGCACTCCTTTGCAATTGCGGGTTGAAGAGAACTTGTTACATCAGCCTACTTTTGATGCCTTTGAGGAATCTAGCACTGACAACCTCCATTTCTTCAGAGATTTCCTCCTTCTTGTCCAGCATCCAACAAGTCACTTGTCCAGAGCCGACCTTTTGACCTTTTGCCTTTTTGGTAGTCATGGCCCCAAAAGGTTAACCTTCTATTTCCAGGTCCTTTGGTCAAGTGAGACAATGAACCCTGGAAGAACGGAAGAGCAGAGGCAATATCGATTTGGGAGAAGTATATAAGCACAGCATTACATTGTATAGCGTTGCCGCGGGTGAAACTACATGGCCCCCAAGGCAAAGGATGGGACAACTGCACTGCCTCAACAAGTGACAGACGTGGTCCAATTTCAGGCCCCGGAGAATCCTTGTCGCTTCTTTCCGGACAAAAGGCCCGGCACGACCACTGCTCGCCGGAAGCTGCCTTTCGCTCACCCGCAGATGCCTGACACTGAGCACTGAGAGGTACAAGAGAGGTGCCCAGGATGGATTGTTGGGCAATTGCCCCGCCTAGTTGTAACAGGAAACCAAACAGAAACCACCTACCTGGAGGAATCGATCTCCAATTTCGAGAAATAAATGACGAATCCTCTCAAACTAGTTTGGCTGCCAGCTTCTTCCCAAAACGAAAACGTGGCTGGAGCATAACTGGCAAGCTGCCAAGGCGTTACATATCTGGTCCCACGCCCCTGTTGCAGCTAAATGAGGCACTCAAACTATGGAACAAATCATCAGCTTCTGTGGCAGTTGTACTGACTTATCTTGGTCTCATTTGCTGCGCCACGATGGCATGCATGGTGAGCTATTGGCCATGAGCAGTTGTTTGTTCACGCAGCATCTCCGCAAACTGTTCGTTGGCTAAGAGCAACTCGCTGCTCGCCAGTGATGTTTTGCTAATCGCCCTGGTTGCTCACTTGTTCAAATTTAGCCAAAGCATTGGCTCAAGGACAAGGACTGACATCCGCACTGCAAACTGCAAGAGCAGCTGTTTCTGTTGCCCAGTCAGAGGAGTTGATCTTAGGGGTTGAGCTCTGAATCCTTCTGAGGCTGCCACTCCGTGCCAGCACCGGGAGCCCGGGGAGGTGTCAGCGTTGCTCTAAGCTAGTAAGACTCTTGTCGAGGGAAGAGTCGCTTTGGGTTCTCGAGTTTGGCATTGTCAGTTTTTGAGGGTACCTGTTTTGGGGGTTTAAAGGGAAGCCACAAACAAGACCACAATTTCGGGGGTCCCCTAAGCCCCCTAAATGCACATGTGCCAAGTGTCCCCTTCAAGAAGTTATTGATCCTCAGACAGCTGCATGATAAACTGATGCAAAGGAAAGTATGGCAGGAAGGAAGGAAGGAGCCCTATATACGTATACGAACAGCACCCCAAATCCGTTCGTTGCCAGCGAGTTGGAATATGCGCAGGTCTGCTGAAGAATGTGATATATACAGGTTCTTGCCATGGGCAGCCTCCCCAATCTGCCGGTCATATCGCTTGGCAAGCGTTTGAGGCATATTATGAACCCTGCAGACAACAAGTCCGCATCGGAAAGCTGCCGATTGAATTTTGCTGGCGTTTTTCAGTCGAAGCCCGTGTCGGCGCAGCTGGCAATGGAAGAGCCCATTCCAAGGCTGTTTGCAATCTCTCAGTTTGACGCTTTGTAACTCTGGTTGCCCAGTGGTGCCCTTTGTTCCCTTTGTTTGGGTAAGGGTTCCCCTTTAAACTCAACCAACAAAAAATGGTACCTTTTTTTTCCATGGCCACTGGGCATCTGAGGTAACGTCTTGCAGCTTTCTACCAGTCATGGCTTTTCGCGCTTTCATATGCGAGAGGCATGATGGTAGAAGGGTTGCTACAGTACTGTTAGTGCCAAATGGTTTGGACCAAATGGAAGCAATCCACAACCGGCTTCGGGCGCTAGTTGCCCACGCCAGTTTCGAGAATAATGAGCACGAGGCTCATGCAAGCCAAGGTTGGAATGGCCTTTGTGCCACTTGGGTTACATCCTCATGATTGATTTAGGGCCTTTACAGTTGGGTGTACATAGATGGTACGTTTCCCTGGTTTTAGTTTTAGCCATCCCCTTTCCTCACAGACTGAAAGTCTTGCCATCTACTTTTAGCCTACCCTCAGCACCAACAGCCTTGCAAGGGTTACCTCATTTCCTTGGCGACGGCTCTAGCTATGATTCGATTCTGTTACTCCTAGTGGCTTCAGCCTTTCTGCTAAGCTTATCTTGGCCACGTGCCTATGCTGGCAGCGGCCAAAATCAATACTCAAACTGTCGACCTTCTGGCCACAGTTCTCAACCGGTTGCAGGCGGAAGCTTGGTAACCTAGTAGCCAAGCCACCAAATTGCTGCTTGCGGATGGTTGGCTGGGTTGCCTAGTAGTGCCTAAATCACCACAATCCTTCAGGCGACGGAGGCTCCCATGAAGGGCCACGGAAAGAGGTTCTGCGAAAGGTGTTGTGTAGCCACCATGTTAGCAATGCTAGAACAGTTGTCTCAGTGGGGCGGGCATCATTTTCCTCACGCTCCCCACAAAGGGGTGGGGTTCGGGTGTTTGATCAGGTGTTTTGAAGTTTGTATTTGGCACCTTGATTTCTCATCTCACGCAAGGCGTTGCCATGTCTCATGCGCGTCTCAAGCTTCGAGCCACAAGTTTTGCGAGGAGCTTGGCGCTGTAGCGGTAGCGGATCCGCCACGCTTGCCTCTCGACCGTGAGGTCGACTTGTAGGATCTCGGGTCGTTCGGTGTGCCTAGAAAAACACTACACCAATTTTGTTCGGGTCTTTCAAGATGGAGACCGGTTTGGGTGTTTGAAGCCTTGGGTCATCTATGGGGCCGGAATCTTACTCCAGGAAGATGAATGAGGAATTGGGGAAGGCAGCTGCGAAAGTGCTTTGGACCGTTGAGGTAGATGCTAGATTTACCCCCCCCCCCCTCCCCCCCTTCCCCTTGCTCAGTCCCTGCGCCTCCAGCAGGCATTCTCACTTGCGAGTTTGGGCCAGGGGTAGGCCCCAACTTTGAGATGGCCACTTCATGGCACTGCAAAGAAACACAAACAACGGGGAGATTTGAAGGTCCACGCAGGAGATGCCAAGAAGCAAGTTCCAGAAGGTAACAATGGGTTCTCCAAAGAGTGGACAGTGATTTTCCCTTACGACCCAAAACACAGCCATATTGGGGCCGCCCTTTAGAGCCAATACCGGACCAAACCACTACCAAACCAACACAAATCCGATACTCAACTTACACTGTTACACAAATCCAAAATGTTACTGGGAGGAACCTCATCTGGACGAGCCCCGAAAAAGACCGAAAAATGCCAAGACTGGGGAACTAAAAAGGGCCGAAACCTGAACTTGGGCCCCGTCAAAATAAAGCCTGATTTGTGTCCCATCCTTATTTGGGTTGTCTCTGACAATTCAGCCACAGTTTTTGTTGTTGTTTTTATTTTGTTTGGGGCGTCTAGATGAAGCATTGGGGACTGTGGAGGTTCGGGAAACAAGTCTCAGTTTTGGGGAGACCTTTGTTATTTAGCGGAACGGAATTATCAACAAAGACACCCCCAAAGTTTGCCGGCTCCATGATGGAGTCCATTCGGGAAGCCAGGAGTTCATACCAAGGTGCTCAAGTTTATCTATCCTAAATCAATTGGTTGTGTCTTCAAATTAGGGGAACCCCCAAAATGTTGGGCTTTCTTGTGTGGTTTCCCTTGCAAACCACCTGAAAAGGGTGCCCTGACAAATCAGACACACCCAAGTGCCCAGCGCATTCTACGCGACATGTTCCACTTTGGTTATGCTGCCGAAGAACCCGTCACTCAACCATACGGCGTGAAACACGTTTAACTTGCCGTGTTCAAGTGCTGGCAGATTGATCCTTAGGGGCACCTGCAGTATCAAACAGGTGTGAAATTTTCGGTCAGCTAATGGCAGCAATCCTACTATATCAATGCACCAAATGAAGCGCCACGTTTAAATGACAGCTGTGCGCCGTCTCCCGGCTTAGCGTGACCGCCACATGAAACCAGCCACAAACAGCTGAGCCGGCTGAAGTGCATGTACAGCCAATGCTAGATATCGCATGCGGTCAATTGGCATTTTCACGTGTTGTCGTGACCACAAGTTGGTGGAGCTCTGGACCAGACATGACGGTGCAATATGATGTACGCATGAACAGCCGAGCACATGTGCAACAGCAAGAATTAGAGCATGCTTGTTTCACCCGGTCATGCCGAGATGAATTCAATGGATGATGAGGCTGGGACGCGAGTTCACTAGATGTGTGTATGAGTTCAATCACGTAGGTTGCTCCCATGGGGAATCGTTTCCTGAAGTGCTTCTACACAGCCAACTAGCATAAATATCCCAACACTTCCGAGCCTCTGTTTCTTAAGAGCACTTCTAGAGGACGCTGGTAAGAGTATATTTGTGCCCATGGAACACTAGCATGTCCATTGGCGAGGCCGCTCAAACTTGGGCCGCGTCGATGCCGCCTCTCCCCCTCGCGGTTGGGGGAGCGCCGATCACCGATCCCCCGCTTTCTCGGGGCTCGTCCAAAGGCCATACGTCGGATCTTAGGTTGGGGAGGAGGGGGCGGGGTTATGGGAGTGGCGGATTGAATCCCAGCATTCACCCCGAGTCCAAGTGCGTGAACATGAGGAGGGGCTCCTGCATGAACGGGGTGCCTAACTAGAACCTTGGCTCATGGGCATATTCGAACGAAGTGCATGTCGAGCTGAGCTCTTGAGTTGCAACATGGGGTCAGGGAATATCAGAGTGTGTGTGTTTTTCCTTGAGGGTACCTATTTGCTTGTGGTTTTACAGGACCACCAAAAGGAAAACCCAACCGAAACCCGAGTTGGCTAGCCTGGCGGACCCACCTGGATAGAAGAGATGGGGTCCTAATATGGCCTCTACTTCAGGTGATTTGAGGGAAACCAACTGGAACTTACATAAGGCGGGTTCCACTTCAGCCACCTCCAGGGGTTTATTGGGATAGGCTATATACCCATTTTTTCCTCAGGGTGGTTTGGGGGTAGCGATGGTAGCGGAGAAATCGGAGATTCGGTGGTTCAATTATCAGTCTGTGGTACATTTGGGCTAAACTTTCGAGTCTCCGGCTCATTCCGCCGACTGGTGCGGTCAGCGCCGTGAACCCCACACGAGGGCGAAGCTTCCAACCACGAACAGAAGTCGGCGAATTTCCTCCCCAGGGAGACTCGTACTTTCGACCGTGCCCTCATGGCACCGTCATCAGGTGCCGGAGCTGCCGGCCTTTCTGGCATCCCTGGGTGGAGGCGCGAGCTTGATCGGGACCATCTTGTGGAGTCCGGTGCGGCAAACAGTTGTTGACGTACATGTCACATACAAAATCAAATGCTAAATGAATGAATAAATCAAAACACAGGGAATGAGGTGCATGCGGGGGTTTGAACGCTCAGATTGGAACCGATGCAAGTGGTAGGCAGTAGGTAGTCTTGTAGAAGGGATGAATCTTTGCACTCTTCATAGACCCAAGCCACAGCTTTGGTTGCTCAAGCTTATACACGATGCGTCCGATGTTCGATGCAGCTAAGGCAGACCCAAAGGCTGACCATTCCACGAATGGCATAGATCAGCCCTGTTTGCCTGGAGCTTCAGGGTTGTTTGTTCTGACACCCACAACCAACAATTGCTCGCTACTCCCTGCAAATTCACATGGGGGAGATCTCTTGTTGCGGTCCCCTCTTCAAAACTGGGTGGTTTCCTGTTGGATGTGCCATCAAACCAACCCAACAGACTTGCCGCGCCTCACACCTCGCTTGAGGTGACCTCCTGGACGCTGCTGCGCAGGCTGCCCTGAAAGGCCCGCGACGCCCTGCGACGCGATGTCTCACGAGTTTGTCTCAAACTTGGGGTTTTGGTGGCCGTCAATTTTATGTCCACCAGCCTTTTGGGAGGATGTTCCCCATTAACTTGTATGTAGCCATGCAGGCTAAAAACTCTTTGCCGCGACTAGAGCAATCGCAAGTAGGGATCGAAGTCTCAGACAGATGTTGTCTCAAAATATGGTGCCTGGAGTCTCCATGACTCTCAAAAAAGGGGTCCTGACCTCTTTCTGTAAAAAAGACACCCGGATATGCACACAGAGGGATGAAGGATGGCACTATTCCTGTTCTTGGTCATCCCCTTATCCACATTTCGCCATCGTTCACCCTTGTGTAAAGAGCAGCCTTTAATAGCTGCCTGTGATTTTGCTTAAGAGAGAGGCAGTCTGTTTACGAGATTGCGCGTTTAGAAGATGGGATCTTTCCAGGGATGCCTCGACCTCGTCGATTTGGTTGAACAGACAGTGAGCTTAATTGTCTCGACAGCCTTGATTAGCATTTGGGCAGCGTGGATGTTGCCACTTCCAAGACTGAATGTTCACAATTTGTACACACTTGTTGCATGGCTTGGCAAAACCACGTCACAATACTGTTGGCACCATTTGGAAAGGGCCTGGGCTCCTGTTTAGGAAATACACGCACTGACACACACACAGACACACACACACACACACATGTGCTATTGCTAGACACCCTGCATACCAGTGGTGCCTGCGCTTCTGGATGGTGGGAATTTGGTTGGAGCACTTGTGTCCTGGACAAAAATCCGAAGCTTTGCACCCAGGATGAATGAAACCCCATGGTTTGCCTTGTCTCCCACAAACTCCGCTTCGCATCACGGAAGCCCAACGGTCTATACAGCCTCGAGTCGGTTAGGCGCACCCCCGGGGGTGCCGCCGGCTCTTTGGGCCTCGATGTGCAAAAAGCGCCCGGGGCCCGGAGACGGATGACCGGACCCCGATTTAAACCATCCGTATTTCATGGGTTGCTTTAAGGGAATCCCCAGGTTCATTCCGTTTCTCATGGTTTGCTTAACTGGTAGGGAATGAGACATGGAACCTGGGGATTCCCTTTCAAAAAAGGCTAGCCAGAAGCTTCCCCCAGGCCGATCCTGTAAATGGTTAACCTTTTGTCTTCCATTTCGGGCTGGGAGCTCCCATGTTAGTCCGGGGGAGGGTAAAGCAAACTATACTGGTAGGGGCCATCCCCTCCTTCCCTGCTGAGCACCAGCAAAGAAATGCGCTACATGGCACACGGTGGTCCGAGCCATGTCCCTTGAAACGGAAGCTCCAAAAGCGACGTTCCAAACAAATTGCCACCAGTCGATTGATAATTGGATTTGGGGAAGTCCAGTGACCACTGTTTGGCGCTCGTTACCAGCACCCCACTGCTTTGTCCGCCCAACAAGCGCTGGCAGTGGTCTTTTCCACTGCACAAGTGTTCCTTGAGGATCTTTCGGAGTGTCTCCCCAAATTCCACGTCCATGGCTTCTTTCGCAAACGAATCGATTGAGCATTTCAAGTTTTGCCAATCTTGCCAGCTGCTTTCCTAGTTTTACTGTTTTAGAGTTGCCCGGCCTGTGGATGCAACTAATCGGAGTGTGACTTACGTGGATTGCAAGTGTGGCTTGAACGGGATATAGATTGTATGGATAAGCATGGCAATTGTGCTTGTATGCAGGCATCCTACAGCCAACGGCGGAAGATTCTATGGCTTCGGCCAGGCCCCCCGTCATTTTTCAAAGGACATCTATGGTTGTCCACCGTCTATCCCTCACGTACACTGATACTGATCGAATTCGGGCATTATGTCAATATTTGGCAGAGAAAGCAGGTCTTCAGGCCGGAAAACATATTGTCCTAACGGGTCTGTCTGTTTTTTGAGGGTACCTTTTTTTAGTGGTGGTTTTAAAGGGACACCAAGCCGAAACCCACCATTTTTTGGCCGCGTTAACACAGTGGTTTGTGTTGGGAATATTTGGGTGTGTCTTGTTAACGCGGACCTGAGACTCCCCAAAAAATGGTGGGTTTCGGCTTGGTGTCCCTTTTAAACCACCACTAAAAAAAGGTACCCTCAAAAAAAGACAGACCCGTTAGGACAATATGTTTTCCAGCCTGAAGCAGAAGCAGTTCTCTTGAATAAACAACATCGAGCAGCAGGCTCATTGGTCTTTCGATGGATTCGGTGAATATATTTTTCTGGGATTCCAATCACAGTACCCTTTCCTCCCACTGACATGGCACCTGTGGGGAGGAATCTGGAAGATCAATTTCCTCTTAAGGAGTGCCATGTTTGTGGGAGGGAGTGTAGTGACCCCCGCTGGCCTCAGGTCTGGAGGACATCCACGAAAGTTATCGTCTGTCGCAAGCAGAGAAGGAGCAGCATCTCCAGAAGAGGCGCGAAACGAGATTGGGTCCCGCGGGGTCTTCAAAGGGGTGCACAGAGTTGCACTTGCACTTTGCTACCTCATGAAGCAGCTTGCGCCACAAGCGGGTGTGCACGATTGGCGCACGTGGGTCCAATTATTTCGTCCAGGTTGGATTTCATGTCGCAATGGTGTACATGTACGGGTTCCGAGGATTTGGCTTAGGATTGTTGGGCAGACCGTTTTAAATACGGTGTTTAGTTTGGCCAAGGGTGCTATGGCTTCAAGACGTGCACTGCTTTGGCGCTTGAAAGGCTTGTTGCACAGAATTCAGCCAGAGCCGCCAATTGCGAACATGTGAAACCCTGTGCATGCATCAGGTCAGTGGGTCTGATGGTTTCCGTTTGTGTGGGTGTGGTTGTTTGCATTCCGACACTCAAGGATTCCGGTGCGTATGTTGCCAGTCTCGTTTGTAATTATTCCATTCGGGAAGATGAGTTGCGAGGTCTGACATTCTAAGACGAGTTGTTTCATTGCTTTTGAAGGCAAGTGATCCGGTGTTGATCCCAACGCAGTGCTAAGTGGCGAATAGCCTCCCGCGATAGGCCGCAGGAGGTTCCGTATAAAGATCACAGTGCAGCCATCGCGACATTGCGAAGCAGATCCCGCAGGTTTGGACAGCTTTAGACTCCTGGCAGTTTGCATTCGGTTGGTGGTTTTCAAATTTGAAGCGTGTGGCTTTCTAAGGTGCCCAAGGTTTAGGATGGCAGTTCGACTTGTGCGAATCATAGCCCTGAACCATACCATGGGTGCGAATCATACCCCTGAACCATGGGATCTGGAAAAGGAAGTCCATCTTTGGGTCTTCCAGCGGCAACACGTATCCGGATTCCAGGATCTTCGAGGTGCCCGGCCGGGGCAAGAGGCTGCTCACTTTGCAGGAGGATCCCACAGGCACGGAGCGACATGAAAGCCCCAGGTCAGTGGCATGCGTTTGCCTTCACTTTTTTCTTTTGGCTGTTGGTCCCTTCTTTCCACTGCCCCAAAACAAGAGACTCAATAGTTGTTATTTACCCGGTTGTTTTTCCTAGTCTGGGAAATGGTTCTCGGTTGGGATGTTTTTTTCAAGTCGTTTTTGGAATGACCCAAGGACGCCCTTAAAGGATACCAGTTGGATGGTTCAGTCGAGGTCATTCCCTCACCAAGTACTCCCCGCCAAGAGAGAAGCCCCTCCGGCCCCTTTGGGAGACTTTGAACGTGTCAGAATATTGGTACCCGGTCAAACTTCCCCTTCTGAGTGGCTGGGCATGAACCCCGGGTCGGGAGTTTAGATAAATAAATACGCTGTCTTCAAGACATCGAACCCTTCATTTCTTCATTCTGTTCAGCCAACAACCTACAGGATACAACTATTAAGTATATATGGGATTTCAACAGTTCGCGTTGTGTGGAACATGTGGGTCTGAATGTTTTTTTGCTAGCGGGCTGATGTACCCAAGTCAAAGTCACAGTTCTTCCAGATAGGATTCGCGTGACTCAATATGGCCGAAAAGCGCAGAGTTTCCTGCAATTCCAAGGGCGTGTGCCATCAAGGGTGTCACTCTGTGCATATTGTTTGGGGCGCTGGAAGGGAAAGCATACGGTCTGCAAAACAGGGCTGTTGCTCGATCTTGGCGCTGCTCCAGCTAGAACTGGCAATTTGTCATTAGTAACAGGCAGGGATGAGCGGTTTGATTACTCTTAGCCAGTTGCACCTCTATATTGCGCTTGTGCTCTTGCGCCTGTAACGGAACGTGATGAATATTTGAACTGTTTGCCCTCACCGCGGGCAGCCATGGAAAGTAGTGCTTGAGCGGCGAACAAGACATTCGCAAATGCCCAATGGACAGCACACTAGTTCGCGAGCATCAGCTTACTTAGGGGTCCCGGCTTTGTGTTGACGAGAAGGGTATGCATTGAGCTAGTCTTCGACATCCGGACTTGCTCTGTTTGGCCATTTCGTGCTTTAGCACGAGCTTATGGAGGGCCAAGATGCCGGGTTTTCCTTTTGGATTCCCTTTCGAAGCCAAAAAAGCGGGGGGCATGCGGCATCCTCAAACGAAAACCACGGCCACAGCTCCTCCCCTTGGCACCCCAAACCCCGAGGCCGCTTTGCAGGGTCCTGCGGATCCGGGGCAGTGCTGTGGCCAGCAGCCAAGGCCCTGATCGAACATTTGGACGGAGAGGCGGGGATGGTTCAAACTTCGGTCGGGGTCGCCAGGAAACCGCTGAGTTCCTTGACTTCAAGCTTTTCGTGCTTTTGGACCGTTTTAGTGTTAAATAAACAAGTTGGTCGTGTTTTGGCCAATCCGCTCAGAAAGTGAGAAGTCGAGCTCCGCAGGCCATATGTGACAGAGTGGTTTGAAGAATCCTTTTTGAGCGGCACGAGATCAGAAGAAAATTGAACCATTTACTACATAGGTCAGATGTGTACTTAATTTTATGAAAGGGTTTTGTTGAAGTCGGACTCCTCATTAAAGTGAGGCCGGGATTTAGCAATCGGAAACTCGGACACTTGCCGCTATGTTCTTCCAGTCGGACCTTAGGTTCTCGAACGATTGGTTCCCATGCTCCGAGGGAACAAGGACTGGGCCTTTTTCGACAGGAACACCCACCATTCTGGCCCCCCTCTTCTTATTTTGGCATTGTTTTGTTTGGGAGGGCGGGGAAGTGTGGGCGGGGAAACAGGGTTCCTAGACAAGCTGTTGTTTCTTTAAGACTAGTTAGTGCTGTTTTGTTCAAGCTGTCTGGCTGGTTGGTTGGAAGCATCCCCAGAATCACCTGGACTGGATTTGATGGTAGTTGAGTTGGGAGTTGCTCGGAGGTGGGTTTTTGGCTGGCTTGGATGTCAATGAGGGCGAGTCTTGGATTGGTTTGGGGTTGATTTAAGCTTGGCAAAGGGCTGGTATCCAGACAGCTGTTGGGCGGGTTCAGGCTTAGAGCTGACATGCGTTAGGTGTGCTGCTTGTTTAGCTGCGTCTTTAGGGTTGCTTTAGGTTGTGGTTTGGTTAGTTTTGGGCTGGTTTAGGATGGGTTTGGGAGGCTTTGTGCGGCCGGTGCTGCTGCTGGGGGCCCAACACTAGCTCACGACTACCAATTTGGCCCATCAGGCCCCCGGAAAATACTCAACCAGGAAGGCTCCTGCCCGATCTGGTCCAGACGTAGCAAAAAGCCAGCCCTAGTAAAGAATAGCAAACACCTCCACTCAGCGTGCCTGTATCTCTTCTTTGGGGTTAGCATCACCTCCAATTGGAAAGTGAGTTTCCTGGTGTGTTTGGAGAAATATACCACCCTAACAGTCCAAGTTGAGGATGTAGGGGAGCAAGGGCCAAAGCCCATCACACGTTTTTTCTTTTTTGAGTTGGTCCCCGTTGTGGTCCAAAGGACACTTCACCCATGAATTCTCGGGGTCCATCGAGCCATTCGGCAGTTTGTCAGAATTCATTTCAGACCCCCTTAGGTTTTTTTTGTTTCTTATCCTTTTTTTCTAGGGACAAGCCAAAGTTGAACCCATGGTCACTTTAGGGATCCAAAGGAAGCCGATAGCTCATGTTTGACACACTAAATACATGATGACTCCAGCGAGCTCCAGTCGACCGAGAAAAGGAAGCCATGATTTCAGGGATCCAAACTAAACCGCTTCCTCCTTTTTGACACACTACGGACATGTAAAGGGAAACACCAAAGTTGAACCCATGATCATTTCAGGGATCTGTTGACACCGTTTTGGTCGGTATTCAAAAAGACACCAAGCTGGAGCCCATGATCATTGTAGGGATCCAATTGACACACTGCAGACCTGGACTCCCCTCCCCGCGCTCGAGCTCTCGCTCCAGTCGAGTCCCCCGCGGGCTCGAGGTGGCGAAGAGCTGCCTGAACTGCCGCGCCGTGGAGCTGGGCGCCGGCGTGGGCGCCGTGGGCCTCTTCCTGGCGCTCTTCAAGGGCTGCGAGGTGCTGCTCACCGAGGAGCGGGGAGCGAGTCAGCGGAGTCGTCGGAAGGGGGGGTTTTGGTTGGAGGAACGGGGAGCCCCCCGTTTTGTTTGTTTGGATGACTTCTTTTTTTTTTCTTGGGTTTTTGTTTTTTGTTTGGGGGGGAATGGGAAACCATCGAAATGGTGGTTTCAAACTTTAGGCTTCCGCTTAAACCCAGCCCGAAATGGGCATGCTCTGAAAAAGACACCCTCACAGGTTTGATTCGAAGGGCCGATGTTTTTGTCCACGAGTGTCCCATGCCAAAAAAAATCCTTTTGGCTTCCCTGGAAATAAGGGGATCTATTTCTCAGAGAATGGCAAGAAGGGTTTCCTTTTGCTCAAAGGGATCATTTATCGAAAAGTGGCAATGGGTTCCTTTTAGTTTGGATCCCTAAAATGATCATTGGTTCCTCTCTGGTTTCCCTTTAAGCACCCACCAAACGGGGTCCAAAATGAAGTCTGAGAATCTGCTGAATGGTTCGATGGATCTCGAGAGAACTCGCGAAGCGCATGAATTCGCCGCAAGAATTGAGTTCTTGGAAGGCCCAACCAAAGAAAGGAGGCGAAGCGAACAACCAGAAACATGTGTTTCGTGCAAGGATTTGTGTTTTCACAATTGTCTGGTGAACAGCGGTGCCTGGAAAAGGATCTTAAATAGATGGAGGATCTCCTTCCGATGCAAGAAACAGCGTGTCGTGTTCCGGCAAATGGGCAAGAGCCTCCCGGATGTTTTGGATGTCACGTAAGTGTCGTTTTGACCTTCACGTGGGAGTTGAGTTGCCCAAAGATCTTGGTCCACTTCAAGGCCCCTGCAAACAAAGTGGACCAAAGCGTCACGTGCTGATGGTCGAAACCCGGTGAAATCACGCCCTGTGCGGATGTGACTGCTAGCTGGAATGATGTGTCGAAAAGCGGGGACTTTTGGTAGAGGTTGCCTTTAAATTCAATTCACCCACATGAAACAGCCATCCTTGCTGACCCTTCAGTTCGACTGAATAGTGTTCAGCCAGGTTTGCTGCGCGCCCAAAGATACGTAGCCAGGTTTTCTTTAGCTACGCCCACATTCTGAGTCCTTTGGAGCACTCCTGCGCGACAAATGCCAGTCTCCCGAGCAGCTGCCGTTGCTGATGCGCAACGTAGCGGAGAACTCCCCCGAGGGCCTGGACTTGCAGGCATGCCGGCAGCTTTGTGATCGACCTCCTTGTAGTGAAGCATTCCTTGTTGAGGTGGTCGCCCATTTTCTCACAAAAGGTGGCAAAAAGACCCCCCTGTTTGTGCCACTGTTTTTCGTATGGAGCCAGATGCAGTGTAGCTTTTGACACGACACACCATGTGAGCGCGCCGTGGAGAATGTCGATTTGCTGCAGTTGATTGGCTATTTGTTTACGCGGTTTAAGTTCACATTGTCATGACTGGTCAAAATCGTCTCTTTCAGGCGGCACCAACCACACAAATCGACGTCGATGTCTCCCAGAAAGCCTCCACTTCTCAGTGGCCCGCTTGGCTGACTGGGTGGTTTTGAGAAGGGAGGATGCGGGGTAGCAAGAAGGGGAAAGCATGGATAAAGTCACAGGTATTGGCAAAATGACTTTCATATGCTCAACAGAGATCACCCTCCCTTAAACGCAAACGAGTCATGTTTTTTTTTGGCTCAAACAACTCTTGATTTCCTGTGGCTGTCTCTGACTTCTCCCCACGGTGCTTTGCATTCTTGCTTTCCTTGTGTTGCTACATGTTGCGTCCATGGCAAGGCATCGGAGTTCTTGTCATGAGATAAATACATTTCAGCCACTTGATGCCCTGCCACACGCCGGCAAGCAAAGATAACGGAACGCCCCACGTCACGTTTGACCAGGAGCAGAAACCACGCGGTTCTCCTTCTTGGCCCGTGGTTTGGCGAGTATCCATTGGGTAAAGGCCCTGTTGTGAGTTCTCATTAGCAATGCTCGCGAGCCACCTGAGGGCCAATCAGCGGAAGTTGAGTCAGCGGCTCGCTCGCTCGCTCGCTCGCAGGTGGCGCCTCTGAAGTGGGGGGACGAGGAAGCCTTGGAGCACATCGCGGCCCTAGGCGCTGGAGATCTCGGGTTACCGAGACGAATGGTTTTTGCGAAGTGGGCGTGTCTTTCAAACGTTGGACCCCCCCAAAGGAAAACAAACAACAACAACGATGGGTTTTTCTTTTGGCTGTCCTTCAATTCAACCCCCAAAAAGCGGTACCCTCAAAAAAACCAGATCCAAGTTCTGCATGAACTTACTGCAGTGCAGAACGTAGTTCGCCATGTTGCCAGATGATGCAGCCCCTGCTTTCTCCGTAGGATCGGGAAATGCAAGATATTGTTCTGTCTGGTGGACAGTGGCATGCAACTATCTAGCGACTCTAGTGAATATGTATGGATCCTAGTGGTGCAATTCGATGGGTGCCAGCACCTGAGGGCTATTGCTGCTACGTGCTCACACACGGCAAGACGTGGTAAATGAGCCTTTTGTCGCTTACTGATTATTTTTTTCTTGGGATTGTGCTAGAGGCTGCCGGTCGTGCTCATTCCGTTGGCCGCTTCGCTTTCGACCACTTGCAAATAAATTTGTGGGTACCCCCCCTCCCCCCCCATACTTAACACTGTCCTCTTGCTTTCCCTGTCAAACCACAAAAAAGGGGTATACCCTCAAAAAAGACAGACTCGTATCACTCTGCATACCCAAAACCGACATGAACCAAGCAAATGCGATCATTGGGATCGCGGGATGAAATGAGTGGGAGCCGCCGTTCTCAGCCTTGTTTCTTTTTTGGTTCCGCTGAATTGATTCCTTTCCTTCTGTGGCACTCCACCTTCCCCTTGTGGATTCTTTCACCCCACTGCTTCTGCCTCCTCGGTTCGAGGCAAGTTCGACTTGGTGGTGGGGAGTGACGTGACCTACCGCCCCGACTGCCTCGGCAACTTGGACAGAGCGTCCTGAAACTGGATGCTTTGACACGAACTTGTTTTTCGCGTCATCGCGTCATCGTATTGGGGGCCTCGAACAAGGACAGCTTGAAAATTACCAGGGGCCATGTTTGGAAGTATCCATGTTCTGATTGCCGCATCGCTCATGTGACATCCCCTTTCCTGGGCTGCCCTTTTTTTCGGATCCCCTGCTAAAAGTTAATAACTTTTAGTGGGTTGATCGGAAACTACCACTAAACACTAAAAGGCTAAAAAGCTAAGGGGATGGCTGGGCCACCCATCCGAACCGTCATGCTGGGCTTGTGGAGCTGGTGGCCTAAGGGGAGCCTATGGCCATGTCTTTCCATGACTCTCCTTGCTCTGCCTCATGGGTTTGTCTTTGGGTTGGGAGGTCCACTAAAGAACGACCCGAATCAAGCACATGGTCCTGGGTATATTCATGTGTCACGAGCTGGTGCTGGTTGATATTTTCATGGGGGCTGGGGGGAGGGAGGGGAGGGGGAGGGAGCCCAAATAAGCCCTTATTGAGCCCGGGGTTCATTGGGGCTCCCTCCCCCCTTCCCACCCCCCCCCCCCCCCCCCCCGATATTTGCATGGGAATTGAAGTCCAACCATTTGAAGGGTGCTCGCCACACGAATCCAGAGCCAAATACGTGGTATCCTCTATTGAATCATGGAAGTGGACAGGGGCTCTTGTGCCATGGTAGCCTTCCAAGCCACCTCGAGCACTGTGACTGAAAGGGCTAAGGGAAGCATTCGCTTCACGCTTCCTGGGGGATGTTTTAGCAGTTGAGACAGATATGAGTTATTCAGCCAGGAAAGCCTGGAGTTTGGTGGACAGGCAGCTGCGCAGCCATGTCCCATGTTGTTGGCCAGAGACACAGATCAAACAAACACCAAAATCATTGAGATGGTTGCTGAAACAAGACGTTGAAAGTTACGTTATCCATAGTTGGGCTACTTCTTTCTCCAATGTTGAACTGTCCTTGGACTTGTCCAGGAGTAAATGGGCTCTTCCCAAATCTGGGCTATATCAGCTTGCAGCTGGCTTTCAGTAGCTCATGGCCGATCGGACTTTGTATGGTCCAACCACACTCAGGGGGTCGACTATCACCAGAAATGCAGGGCTCCAACTGTTTCACTTCTCAGGGCCGGACTCTTGTTTCATCTCCCCTGAAAACTTCAATCTGGGGCTTTGAAGTACTTTGAGTCGCAAACGGGGCCACTACTGCGCTCGTGGGTTGCTTCACCCAAAGACCTAAAGCCGTGGCGACGCGAGTTGCTGTTTCATCCCTGCGTATTTGGTTCTTCCAACTGTTGCTTTATGCGGATTTGTTACCATCCACGATCATCCACAGGCGTGCTGTTTCCCATGCGCGTTTGGTTTTCAGGCACCCAAAAACCAACTTGCTCAGGCGTTGTCCTTGTGATTCTCAAGGGCTCCACGTCCAAAAGCGGTTTCCGTTTGGTTTATCTTTGAATAGCAAACGGGCTCCGATCTCCATTTAAGCTTGTCTCAAAATAGGGGCACCCCAAACGGCTGGTTCCTTTTGGTTCCCTGTAAAAGCAACCGTGACTCTCAGGATGAGATTTTGGTTTGCAGCCCTACAAATGCCTCAAAGATTGCAAGGGAAACATTACCGGAACCGCAAAACGCAAGGCTATATAGTTTACCCAGGGTTCGTGGAAAACATGTTGCGGCTTTGCAATACGTGGGTATGCCTCAAGATAGAACAAAGGACATGGCTCCTTTAGTTTTTTTTGGGACACCAACAGTGGTTGGCCTCAAACAGAACGCTTCGAAGGCAGCGGCCGTGTTCACTCCTTCGCTCCTTGCTTCAACCGCCGCTTCCAAAACACCCCTTTTTGCTTATTGTGGTTTACTGGTTGAAATCCCCACTTAACTGCTAACATATATTTTTTGTTGCTCCCCTTCCAACGTCAACCAAGTTGCTTCGCGCGCATTTGCGCGCGGTTGCCACGGCTCATGAGGCGATCTGCTGGCCACGGCGGGGCGGCTTATGGCGCCTCAGGGCCGCTTCTTCCTGAGCCTCCAAGACCGACCAGGCGAATCGGATCGATCGGATTGATCAGCGGACCGATGAATATTTGGCCATGGGTCAAAATCCAAATCGTACCCCCAGTGAACATCCCAATCCAACCACTAAAATAGGTCCTAAATTTGGGTGGTGCATTCACCTACCCCAAAATGGGATCCCATTGGTTTTGACCCACAGCCAGAGGTCTTTTGCGCACTGGAATCTACACCTGGGATCGGATTCCCCTGGCTTGGTCATTTTTTTGAAGGTACCCCGTAAGCGGGGTGGTTTTTAATGAAAACCAAAAGGACAATCATATGTTGCTATGAATTTTCATGGGGAACCCCCTCAAAAGTGGTTGGTGGACATGAATCCCCATCTAAATGATGTCCACCAAGGGGTCCCTAATTAAAATTCATAGCCATGTGGGGTTCCCCTAAAACAAGACAGAGCCATCTGGGATTTCCTTGGCCAAGACCTTCTTGTTACTTTGGACTGGCCAGAGGCGGAAAAGCGCGAAAGAGAGACCGTGACTCGGGAACTCTGACTTCCGAACTGGAAAGTCACAGCCGCCCGACACACATATATATATATATATACATTCTGAAGGAAAGGAGATCCATTGCGGGGGGGGGGGGGGTCTATGTAAAAAAAAAGCTATTTGTTTGTGAACAGAATCCAACAAATCAGTGGTTTATGTGGTTTCCCAGAAAGTCTCCCTGTTCTGCAAAGGTACCGTCAAACCGATATTTTTTTCAGCCAGGTGAGGCCGCATACCTGGAGGCGGCGTTGGACTCCTGGCGGGTGGTGCGGCAAGTGGCCGGCACCGCGCAGCTAGGCGCGGCCGTCAACCGTCGGCGGAGCCGGCGGTTTGGATGTGGACGCGTCGTTTCTTTTTGGGGGCACCACTCTTTTGTTTTTGGTATTTTCAAGGCGGGGCCGTGTGAATTGGAGGGTTTCCACCACAAATTGGGTGGTTCACCATGAAAACGGGAGCCTCTTGACTTATTTTGTTCGTTTTCGCGCCAGCACCATGTGGATGGCTTGATTCAATGTAGGCAGGTCAACTTAGATGCTGAGTGAAAGGTGTTTGAATCAGTGTGAACAATGCATAGGAGTATATTGCATGTTCTTCTCAACATGTCAGTATCCTATGCTTTTGACGTGGTCTAGAGGCGTGCTACAGGGTATCACATGCATGTCATATGTGTGCATAGTGGATGTAGGGTGCTTTGCATGCCATGTGATGTGGTCCTTGTATGTGCAACTGTCCACGCAGGTTCCGCATGATTCAGGGAAGTTGTGAATGTGGAGATAGGTGGGCTTTGCTCACAGGAATCCTAGCTAGTTTGGTAGCTAAGCCAATGGCCCCAAACGCAATGACTCCCCGAACCAAGGGGACGGACGGATCAATTTTTGCCCGCCACAAGTATTGATTGTCAAGTGCCCTACATCTAAGGTGTGCATAGTATACATAGTAGATACATACCCCTAAATGGGTCCTACAATGGCCCCAAAGTGGGTCATGTGCAAGATCCACAGCACCCCGCATGACCCAATTCAATTCAAACAGGACGCCACCACAATCGCCGCTATTCATGCGATCTGAAAGCCCTGTGCAAGACGTGGTGCCACAGCAGTGCTCGGGGCGACCCCCTTTTGGTGGGTTTTGAAAGGGAAACCGAAGGGGTCCCTAAAAATGACAGACCCTTATGCCAACATGAACTTGAATCGCTTCATCAAGTCTCAGTAATTCAGTGTCATCTCAACTCAGACATATTTGTTGGTTGAGATTTGCCTGCGGTGTTTGATGCAAAGCTCTGCAACAACCTTTGTGCTGGAAAAAAGAACGGCCACAGCCGCATACGGACAGCAGAGGAATAGACTTCAGGATGCAAAGCTCGACCGAAGCTCGCGGAAAGTCCAGCGGCCGCCAAACCAGGTACCCTCTCTTAGACTTGGCCACAAGGAGTCGTATCAGTGGCGTTGTCGTCGAGTTTGCTGCGAGTTCTGTGGAATCACCGGTTCGGAAAAAGACGAACACTGGGGGCTCATTTCTCCCTAGTCGCAGAGACATTGGGCATTAGGTTCCGCCTAAATTTATCATGCCTGCGGTTTGCGGTTGATGCATTGATTTCCAAGCATCATATATTTGCAACTTGGTGCAATCGGAAGCATGCGCTCGACGCTTGCACAGCCTGAGGCGTTCCCTCATCACTCGTTACTGTGGTTAAACCATGTAACAGCTATAAATATGTGTATATATATATATATATATAGATATATTCAAATCATTCCCGCACCAGAAAAGCACCTCCTATTGGCAAATCATCAAATATCCAAACCAAAGGTCAACCTACGCTAGACGTTTCTGCGCCTGTACTAAACCCACACGAAACCAGGGAACATGCCGAACAAGTTGCTTGATTTATGCTGTTTCATGCCCTTACTCAGAAATGTTCGTTTTGACAGATTTCAGAGCCCGGAAGTCGAAGACTCAAGAGGACCCAAGTGTACATGAACAGGTGCGATTTGACCCCCAATTTTGTGCTTAGTCTTTTCTTTATGGAGCCCCAATTCATTTTGGGATGTCAATCATTCCAGATAAACTACTCGGAGCCGGCGTGTCACTCTCATTTTGACAGGCACTGAAGAAGCGGGGTGCTCAGCTTGCGGCGCGGAAGGCAGCCAGAAAGGAGGGCGAATCAACATTATCGTTGGGTTTGATGGCGTTTTTGCTTAGCAAACATCCACAGCCAAGCCACCAAACAGCCGGCGGCTCGGAATGTAAACTTGAAAGTATGCCTGTATTAATTAATAATTGCTAGTAAAAAAAGCGTATGTATGTTCGTTTTAATCTGTTTACGTATACATATAGTATAGGTGAAAGTAGTGAATCAACATGATATTTTGATAGTAATTCAGAATCACGTTGTATTGTGTTTTTGCTGAGATTACATCCACAGCCAAACAAACAACCCGTTGGCTCTGAGTGGTATTCCCAGCGCATGTCTGGTTCAGACCAGTGACCGTCCAGGACCCATAGTTTCAAGCGATGGCAACCTGTTTTGCCTGGCAATTCTCGACCAATGTAGGGGTCAAACAAAAACATCCACGTCCAGTTCTGGGTGTGTGTGTGTGTGTTTTATGTTGGTGCCCATTTTTCGGTGGTTTAAACGAACACCAAAAGAAAACCACAAGTTTTGGAGCGTCCCCCAAAGAAAGACGTTGCAATTGTTTGTTGTTTTTAGTGGCTGCCCTTTTCGTATCGGATTTCCGGATATTCCAGGGAAAAATGTCGGGGTTCAAATCATGGTCAAAGTATGTCCCATAGGCTAAACCTTTTGATTGGTCTGTTTGATTGGACCTAGATGGGTTACACTAATTTACATTGGTCTTATGCCCCATTTGCCAGGGAACCCCCTATTTCTCCAAAAGGACATCGTACATCCTCCTTCTTGGTAATTTGATTTCCCGGGCCAATTTGGTTAAACTTTACATTCCATTCGGTCAAATATGTGCTAAATGGCGGGGGGTAACACCAAAGAGTTCGGGTTTCGGGTTTCCTTTTGCCTTTGCGATAGCACACAGTGTCTGTTCGACGCAGCGATTTATTGTGGGGAGGAGGAAAGAAGGAGAAGGCCCCGCAAAACAATCAAGTCAGTGTGTGGGTTTCCTTGCTGAAACGAAACCTTTGGATGCCCTTTGCCCAGGCGGTGCCCGTCCTCGTCTTCGAGCTGCGCAAGAGCGGCGAGACCGAAGTGCGGCCCTCGCCGGAATCGCCATGGCCCCGGGGGGCCGGATTGATTGCCGCAGACGGGAGGCCGATGTGTCTATGGGCATGTGGGTCAAAACCAATGGGATCCCATTTTGGGGTAGGTGAATTCACCGCCCATTTTAGAACCTATTTTCGCTGGGATTGGGATGTTCACTGGGGGTACGGGATTTTGACCCATGGCCATGTGTCAAAAGCTGCTGGTGCTCAGAAGGGAATGAGTTGAAATGACCGCGATTTAAACCATCCATCCTATCGTTTCCTCGCAGGGAATTTTCCAGGTTAATTCCATCATTCCCTAAGAAGCACCAGCAAGAAAATAGGGATACACCAAATCTGCGGTGTCCCTTCTGGTTTTCCTTTGAACCAAGCTTAAGAAGGGTACCCGCAAAACTCACGCATGAAGTTGCGTGATGCACGGTTTGAGTTGGCCATGTGGAATGCCGGGTGCGGAAATCCTTCGCTAAGTATCGGGGTTGGTAACTGTAGTTGGGTAGAGGTTGATGCGAGTTCTATCGTTGCCTCGATCACGGTAGGAAGCCACGTAGTCCAAATAGGCACGGGAGAAAGCACCAATGTTCCCAGTTGACCTGGTTTGCAGGTGTTCGGTACGGAAGCAGGTGCCCAGTTTGGATGGTGGGCTGTGGGGCTCTGCAACTGACGGGCGCATGCAGTTTGCAAGCTGGCGGGGCTGGGGAGTAACGTGGCTGATCCCTATGCTCCGATTTTTATGAATGGAAGGGGTTCAGTGCCGGACTGGTGCAAGTGAATCAGCATGGTTGGTTCCGCGCAAAGGGCCGTTCACCCTCCTTTTGGGACGGAGACTGGAGACTGAACTCCTTTTCTCAGGCCGAAACAGCTTACAGACAGTCGGCTGTCTCGCTCTTTGGCTCCAGCGCTTTGACCGACGCCCCTCAAACCGCAGGCAGGGGCTTGAGTGCCAGCTTCAGACCGAGTCGCGGTAGTCGATAAGGATGGGTGTGTGCCAAGATAGGCACCTGATCAGCTTCTTTCCCTCTCCCGTCCATTCACCGTCTCACAATCTTCTCTCACTCACTTCCCCATGCTTTATTATGCCGCAGATAGAAGTGATGGAAGGAGAGAGCTGGAGCAGCTGGGTCTTAAGGGCAGACAAGCAACTGCTTACAAATAAATCTTTCCCAAAACACAAAATGAGAGAAATCAAAAATAGGCTCACGCTGAAGCCGTCAACAAAATAGGTGTTTGCTTGATCTACTTAAAGGTATGACGGCATGTTGAGCGCTGGCACGGTTCTCGCTTTGGAAAGACTTGTCCAGCTATGCAGAGCCACCAGGTAATGAGCGAATCCGCCAATGACCCCTCTGGTTAAATACACAAGTCGTGGGACTGAGACTTCAGCGAGTGTCTCTTATGTTTTGGTGGACACCACATTTGCTTAAGGGAAACCGATAGGAAACCATTACTTGGCAGAGGACTAATCTTTTGAGAAATCTTTCACGTCTGCAATACTTCTATCCCGCTTGTTTCTCTGGATTTTGCAATGGCCATGGGAACCTGAGTTTTGCTCAATGTTGCTCGCTGGTATTGTACTTGTGTTGCTCGACAGAAATATAATTCCCCTTCGGTCTTCAAACATGACTCAAAACAAGATTCTGTCAGAACTTAAGCACTTTAAACAACTTTACCAGCAAGTTTAACTATGAGTTGTCAGTTGCTCAATTTCCAGCGGCACGTACCCGAAAAGTCGGCTGTCGCCTGTCGTCGACAGGTGCCATGTTCCAGGCACTGCTATGGCAGCTGCCACTGGCGGCTGCTCTCTGGCCGAAGCCGCACATCTACACGAGCCTTGGCCCGGCGAAGTCTCGGGGGAAGAATTGAAGTCGGAACTTGAGGGTGGCTCGAATGTGTTTTTGTTTCTTCTTCTGTTTTTTGTTCTTCTTTAAAAAAATGAAATAAAACTTTTGGGGCATGAACCTATATAGGCATCCAGGAGACTACCACGGATGCTTCTTCTCGGGGTCATTCCCTCACTGAGAAGGAAAAAAACAACTGAGACTGAGAACCAAAGAGTCATTTCTCAGATGAAAGCCCCCACCGCATTTTTAGCCGTGTGAGCTGCAAGCTGCCTATGACTCTGAAGGAACTCCACTCACCATGGATCTCAATATAGGCCCAGGTGATATCCGCAACCATTTGTTTGCAATTTTGCGTGGGTATTGTGATGAGTAGTTCGAATGTTCGCCGCAAAGCCAACTCCTAGTCCGGGTCTGGAATGTTGCAATCTACAAATCAGCTCAAACCCAGTTGGTTCGTAGCTGAGCTGCAGTGCAATGCCTTGCTTCAGGCCAAAAATGGCTGGATAATGGTCGGCATGCTTTTGACAGAGGGATGAAGCAAGGCTGTCCATGGTTTGTAGGTAGAAGCTTAGCTCATAGCAATGACGCAACATGCGGTTAGACACAAATGGGAAATGACCTGATAGGGGCTTGAACAACAGCTATTTGGGTAAGTGACGCACACAGCTGGATGTCAACCTCAGGGCCCCCAAAACGACCCTGGCGTGGTTTTCTGCCACTACTAAGGGGCGGTCGCCCCGGCCCAAAAAGGGTCCGCCATGATCCGCCATTTCATTTGGAGAACCGTGTGTTTCTGTGCCATTCGCCTGCCCTGCGGATGAGCGGCGGGTTTCCTTTGCAAACGTACATGCCCAAAATGGCTTTGTTCCTTTTGGTTTCCGAATAAAAACCGCACAAAATGGGTACGCTCAATTCGACAGACCTGTATAGGAGGGCCGATTTCGACAGCTGAAAGGCACGCAGGTTGGTCTCAAGAATATGCGTGGCTCAACGTTGGAAGTGGGTGGTTTAAAGGGAAACTGAAAGCAAAGCACCCATTCGGGCGGTCCGATTATTATTTTGAGAAGCATAGTAGTTAAAATGGTTATATATGATTGAACATTGGCTTGCTGAATGGTTGCATCCCAAGAGGAATTCAACACTAGTGCGACTGTGTGCGAGCGCATGTTCAGTTTGTAAGTTTGTTTCGGTGTGGGTGTGTGCTTCTGGGCCTGTGTGTCTGTGTCTGTACTTGTCTGCGTTTGCATGCGAGTGAGTTTGTAAATACGTTCGCATGTTTATATGTCTGTATGCGTGTGGCTGTGTGCCTTGTTTGTGAGCCTTGTTCTTCGGCTCTCTGCAGGGACCGCAAAGTCGCATCCAAAGCCTAGGACCGGCAGCACCACCGTGGTGGTGAATCCTAGCACATACAGCAGCTCGGCCAATTGCAGAGCTACGTCTAGCTGCGTCTATGCATGTTGAGGAGAAAACAACTGCTTTGACTCCTGTCATCAATTCCTGTTCGTTCAATTGTCCAAAATGAGGTGTTGCTTGATTTCAAGTTTGGGGGGAACTTAGATTAGCAGCCCAGACGAGACATGCTAGAT